>DF358283.1:23236-59986 GCA_000787875.1 Solanum virginianum
GTGGAGTGTACTAAGTATGTAGGTATGATCCGAACTTAGAGCCTAGCCATGACACAACGAATTTGACATCCAAAGGCATCTCATCCAACCCTCCTATTCTTATCATAGGCATATATAAGGTAAAGAAAGCAATTCATAAGAGAGTAAGAAAGTAGAATTTATTAACATCAAAGTCATTATTTACCTTAGGGGAATTACAACATCATGGCATCCAAAATATACCTCTACATTATAGATCTTGGTAGGGGCTAGAACATGCTACTAGCTCACCCTCAAGATATAATAATAATGAAATCTAAAAGTCTCAACATGAAAACATTACGTTAACAAGGCTTGTCCCCGAAGTATGGGAACTCACTAACAATCTTCAAAGCGCAATCCAACTCTAGCCATGAAATAAAGAAATAGCCTTATCGTCCGACTTTACATAGTTAGATCATATAGGGAAAGAAGTATGAGTTAGTACGTGGAGTGTACTAAGTATGTAGGTATGCCATGCATGAAAGAACATCATAACATAATATCAATATGCAAAATCATAATGAATAGAATAAGGACACAATATGCATGAGCAATGCATGCCATAGAAGTATCATCAAAACCTTTCATAATTCTAGCATACATATATAGGAATAGGACAATAACCAACAATAAGACCATGTGGACTATTACATGAAATCCCAATGTTCCCTTTACACTAACAAAAAAGGAGTTTACTTTGCCAAGGTAGACTCAACCCCACCCTTTATACTTATCCCTAGCACGGTGAGTGTCATATGAATATAAATGATCCCACAATTTAGGCTTAACCCTAACACGGTGCATCACATGAACATAATGCTAAATGAATCCATTAGCTAGTCTTATAGGCACATAATCATCAACCTACGGTGGCACGTAGTTATGATACTTGAGGATTTATATAAGGACCCTTGGGGATAGTTCCCCTCGTACAAGCTCATTTGGTGCTATGTCAAATCCCACAGAATCTATAATCTTGCATATACATAGCTTTAAACATAATTCATACTTTATTAAAATCATACCTCGATAGCTTGTAAAATAGACATCATCATCTCATGAAAATATATCATATCACAGAAATAGTCCTTCTACGTAACCTTCATATAGTGTGGGTATATTCCCCATCTTATCAATATTATTTCACCAATATTAGGGTCTTAAGTCACCCTCCTCCTCCTTCTCATCATTACCATCATTATCATCGTCATAAAAATCATATTTTCATACTTAATGTCATATCATAAGATCATAGCTTTGACATAAAACAATATTAGGGCCATGTATGGATTCATGATCAATTGAACTAAAATCATGCAATTAATTAGATGAAAATTATGTCGGAATCGTGCATGTGAAATCAATTTATATCATAAGTAAAGGAAACCACGTTAATTCAACTAGTCCTAATCATCATATACTTGAAATCACTTTAATTTACTAGGAAATCATAGAACTCATGTAATCCTTCATAATCATGCATAAATAGGTGTAATAATCTTGTAGTAATCATAATTCAACCATTTAGAATGTCATCATAAAAACCCATGGAAATTCATGCTCAAACTTTGAGAAAAAGTGAGATTTGAGTTAGAATTTATGGATGATTCTAGTCCATGAATGAAGCCCTACATACCTCAAGTGATAACCCCTAATTTTTGAAGAAGAAAGTTCTGAAAATTCCTTAGCCAGACCTGCAAACCCTAGCTTCAATGGAGTCTTTATTTAGAGAGAAATTTTTGGAATTTGGGAGAGGATTTTGAGAAAACGAAATAGAATGAAATATGAATAGGTTTTTATAGGAATTAGGTTGTTTAAATTAGTTAGAAGAGTCAAAATAATATAGTTTAGGAGTTAATGAATTGAAAATGAGCAACAATCCATTTGTTTAAAAACTATCAGATCCATCCATGAATCAACGTTTATAGCCCGTAATCCACTATACAACTTGTGCTTAGCCCTCGCGGAATGGATGCCACAAAAATTTGGCTACTGAAAGTTGCACCTTCAAAACCACGAACCTACAATATGGTCCGTCATTCTATTTACGAACCGTCGAATTCATTATGGAGACTCCTCAAACTTAGAAAAAATTCCATTCTTCAGGGCCTTCTTCACGACCCAGTTTATGATCTGTGTTAAGGAGTACGCTCGTACTACTCCTCATGCAGTGAATTCTAGAGACCAAAATTTTCAACAAGTTCTGGACTTTAACCATGATACCTTTCTACGACCGGTGGTCTTGCCCATGAGCCATAGATTGGCTCGTAACACTAGCTAGTCTTAAATTTTCACAACTTCTCCATTTTTAAGGCTTTCAACATATGGCGTGTTATAGGTCCCCGCTATGTCTTTAAGTAGAATGGTATGTATGCATGATATGTCATGAGATGACTTGTCTTTTCCATGTATTCCTAATGGTTATGCCATTTGGTCCTGTTTTCTCCACTTTCAAATTCCACTTTACTTGATTTATACTTATGAATGCTTGACAAATGCTAAGAGACTTGGGTGAGGTACCTTCGAGTCCCTCATTCGCAGTGTTACGACTAGTCCCTATACTTAGGTCGTGATACTAGTGATATTGTTTATTTTGGTCCAACTCCCCAATTGTTTTAAAATGTGTCACTAGTAGATAAGGTTTGCTTATTTATATACCCAACATCTTTTTGTGTATTGTCGATATGAGACGATTTCTTATCTTAAGTTGGGTTGTTAAATCTTCACTATGAACTTTTCAGTTTGATCTATTATGATTTGTTATCTATCTTTTGAAAACAAAAACAAAAAAAATCAGCTAATAGTACATTTTTTTGCCATTATTTGTTTGTCATCGCACTTTCTCTATACTGTTTTTCGAATTTTCTTTACACTAGAATAAGTTATATTAATAAAAATAATCATAAAAATTATTTCATACATAATTAAAAAAGATAATGTCGCTGCTTTTACATGTCCTTATCACACCTTTTTATTTCTTATGGAGGAGAAATAAATTTAGCATCATTCATAGAGGATTTGTCTACTTAGTTTGGATTCTTCTAAGTTAATATATAAGGAACATTGGGGAGGTTGAAGTAGAAAATTATCTTACCTTTTCATTGCGAAATAGCTCAAAAGATCTCCCACCTTAATATTTGCAAAAATTTTGACTGTTCACAGAGGACATGACCCTAGATAGGAAGAAGTGGAGGTTGCGAATCAGAGTAGTAGGCTAATTGGCAGGGTTAGGTGGATGCATGGTGGAGGACGTGTTTTCCTTTTCTGTGTTCTCATTATCTGTCTTATATGTGTTAGTTGTATTGTATTTACATATTTTCATGTGTTATTCATTACTAGTCACTCTTTATGTTCCTTTTCCTTTCCTTTGTGTCATATTTAGTGCTTTCAGCTTATGGATTTTGAAATGAGGGTTCCCAGGAAACAACCTCTCTACTTCTATGAGGTAGTGGTAAGGTCTGCGTACATTCTACCCTCCCTAGACCCCACTTGTGGAATTTTACTGGATATGTTGTTATTGTTGTTGTTGTATAATCATGAATTCACTTAAAATTATTGGTGAAAATGCAATTACAATTGAAGAGGAAATAATATTTTTAGACTAAGATGCAAATATCTCGTTCTCTTTTTATACATTCAAGCTCAATGTAAAACTTTCACTAATCCAACAATAATGCCCTTATTAACTTTTGTCCTCTAAAATATAATTGCTCGAGAACATCATATGACTCGAACAAATTTTGGGCACGTTAGTGAGTTCAAAACTCCAAAAAAAAAAAACAAAAAACAAAAGAACACTTGCCATTTAAAAAAAAAAACACTCTTTTTTTCTTAACATTAACCTTGCTTTGTGAGGTACTCTAGAATATTATTTCCATTATATTACAGGGTAAGAAGAACTAGTATTCTCAAGAGTTGGAATATATCCATGAAATTAATTGGAAGATGGGGGGAATTAGATATATGACAGGGTATGAGAATAAGGAACATATGGGTCGATGATTACGAGAAATAATACTTTTTTTAATTTTAATTTATTTGTCTTCTGATTTGACATAAATTTAAGAAAAGAATTGTGTCAAAAACATGAATTTATCTGAAATAATGTATCAAAATATTTTTTAATTTTATGATATTAAATATGTCAGAAAATTACAATTAAAGAGTTATTAAAAAAACATATTCCTTTTAAAACGAACTATAAAAAAGAAAAGTAAGATAAATAAATAAAAGTAATATAATCACTTTCTTGATCATGGAATAGTGATTTAACAGGAGATATGGCTACTTCCTCCAAATAATATACATTTATTGTCAAAAACGTAAAATCTTAACAGCTCACACTTACAATTGAGAAAAACTAACATAAGAATCAAAGCTCAAACTTTGGTTACTTAAATATCCTTAGAAAAGTAGGCAGGAGAAGGTCACCCTCAAGTCACACCTAATTCATTCTTTCACGACATCTGAATTAATACCTGCTCCCCATGCACCCAAGGGGGCATATTCACTTGACATAGAATTTTGTTTTTTATTTCTCATTCGGAGTTTGTATATAAGTCTTGACTAAATTTGAATTGTACACTGCAACACTTATTCAAGGGTAGCATTCCCATTAAAATTCTCTCTATATTCAAGGCTTAAATGCGAGATATATGATGATTAAGGGGGCAAAACAGGCCCACAACCATATTTAACACATAACTTGTTACTTTCTTTGTGCCATGTGAAACAAATGCTTGAGATTGGGACTTACTTGTTACCTTTTGAAAATATAGTACAATATGAATGTAGATATAATGGTTTTACCTTATATATATAAGTTGATCATTAGATAAATATGTATTTTAAACTGTTGTAACACGTAATGTCTTATTTTTACAATCACAAATACGAGCATTATTTATGCATGACTATTTGTAGTTAGTATACTTACGATGGCATAAACGTGGTTAGTGTATATTACTCCAGTAATTAAAAACTCAAAATAGGATATGGTTAATTATGTCTTGAAAAGAATGAACAGTTTTCAACTGTTGTAGATACTGTTTGAAAGGTGAGATTTATTGTCCTTTGTAGAAGAGAAAATGATGGAAATTGTTTGAACCCTACACGTATATGTCAAGTCTTGCATATCATCATATTTATACATGCAACCTTTTTCTTATAAAAAAGCCTAATTCATAGCTATACTGTTTTGTTTTGTTTTGTTTCGGGGCTTCCGAGTTTCATAATGAAGGTTGTTCTGAAACATCCATCTTGTCCACAATATCCTTTTCTGTTTTCAAAATCCACTCTATAACTCCATCAAATAGATTTACCTAAGCCATAAATGCATCATAAAATTGTGGACCCCACAACACTCAAAATTTATGGATTCAACCTCTTCAAATTTACAACATTCAATTCACACCATTATGAGTTGAACATTTAATACATGTTGAAATTTATAACAAATATACAACATGAGCATATTGAATGAAATCTTATAAGTGAACATGGAAAGGATAAAGTGTATGAAGGTCTTATTACTCCCTTCATTTTTCTTTTAAAAAAAAATTAGTTTGATTTGATACGAAATTTAAAAATTAAAGAAGATTTTTTTATTTTCTAACTGTAAATTAAAATTATGTCAAATATACCAAAATGTCCTTTAATTTTATGGTCTTAAACATGTCATGTGAAAAGTTAAAAATAAAATATTATAAAAAAAAAGGAGCAGGTCATTCTTTTTTAAATAGACTAAAATCGAAAGTAGGTCATTTCTCTTTAAACAGAGAGAGTATTATCGTATGGAGGCAAAGAGTCTGCTTTCGAAAGACTCTCAATTTAAATGCAACAAATTCAAATATAAAAAAAGAGAAAACAGTAAAACAAACATAGCAACTAACAAGGAAGCAATGGAAAGCAATTGAAATGCGATAGTATGGTTGGAATAACCTTAATCAGATGTTTTGGATTAGTCAATTGTTAAGAACAATTTTATTCCTTCTAAAAAATGTGGAGCCTAGAGAGTTATATGTAGGTTTTTAGGAGGGATGTACATAAGTATGTAAAAGAGGGGGCACACAAGAAACTAGAAAGTTGATGCAGGAAAAAGCCATGGTGGTCAGTGAGAGGAGGCAGAAGTTTCCGAGTATTTATTGTTCCATGCATAGTACTCTGCCTTGCCAAAACTCCATGCCCTGTTGTTTCGTCTTTTTCTCTCAATTACCTCTTGTTTTCCTAAAGAACAATGCACGTGTGTACCTCTTCCCTTTCTTCCTCCCTTTCATTGTGGATTTTTAGTTCAGTATCATGTTCATGTGGTCCTAAAACTATTATATTTATTGTGAATATATCTCTATCATTCAAGTTATATAATTATGGATCTTTGACAACTTCCCTTAGGCATTCAGACATATGATTATGGAGTCATTCGATAATGATATAAATATGTATACAGTAACAATAATAACAAATATACACGTATGTAAAGTGTGTCCGGCTCTTTGTATGGTAATCAAATTAGACATTTATTCAACAATAATACAATGAATCAAATAATGATGGTCACTTAAAAAGATGACGTTGACACTCGATCTCAGGAGAGAATTCTTTGCCGTTAGGCTATAAGTATTTCTAAATATATTCGGGAAAAAACCTAGAAAATAGTTTGGTCATACAACTTCTTATTATTTCACAAATATATTTAGCAAATATCTAAAGTTTGTATAGTAATAAAAATAAAATCAGTACTTTAAAATTTTTAAAAATTACTCTAAACTTTTATATTTTATAAAATTATCTGTCTTTTATAATTTTGGACTAAGTTTCAGTCCTAGCTCGTTGTACAAAATTTATATAGTTATATAATATAATTTTCTTTCAAACTTGCTCTCTAAGATCATTTTCAATTATAATCAGTAATTAATAATAGTTTTTCATATACAACTCAATGATAATTTTCTTTTTATTTTTTCAGATTCGTATCCATTAATATTGTCCTGACTTCATGAAATATGTTTATTTTAAAATAATAACAAACTTAATATTTTTTAAGATACTCTTCCGAACTTATGAGTATAAATGATATTTAAAAACAAAATATTTCGTTAAAAATCTGTGGTAAAACTCCATCAAAAAATAATATATCAAAAAGTTTATGATCAAAGTAATTTTTTAGTCAAGTAGTATCAAATAAATTTATGTGAAAAGTTTTTAAACGTTAGACTAACGGCGTGAGTACAAAGTTTAAGTAATGATTGCTCCGTTGAGTTGGCAAAGAGTAACAGAGAAGAGGCAGGTAAACGCACGTATGGTTTAACACGTGCATCTGAACGGAGAAAAGGCATGACTAGTAAACAATAGTTTGATGCATCTTAGTAGAGTATATTATATTTATAATTATGATAAATAAAGAAAAGTACAAAAGGAGTAGAAAGCTATGTTAACGATCAGAATTTGCCAAGAGGGTTGTTTGTTTAATGTACAAAGTGATGATGATTGGATTAGCTATATATTGAAATTATTATTTGTTATATTAAAAGTAATATAACTTTTAAATATAACATATTTGTTTATAAAAACAAACTATCACTGTAAGGTGAGGTGATGGTAAAATTTGTAGGCACCGTGCTCTCTTCAAATCTTCACTTATGAAATTTTATTCGATATGTTATTGTTGTTTATTTATAAAAATTTCTCCATCTTATTTACTTTTTTTTAATAATGTATATAAAGAGTAATTTTCATTTCAGGTTTATTGTTCCACTCAAAGAGATGCATAATTTATTTTAATATTAATTATTAATTTTGAGATAATTATTTAAATTTTATAACCAAATAAGAACTTAAAGAGTTACTAAATTTTTATCAATTCTTAGTTTCCCGTGTTAATGACTTTTCTTCATAATAATATTATATAAGCAAATAAATAATATACCAATTCATGTGATATAGTTGAAATGAACTTAAAACATAATTTATTTATTTTTTAAAAGTCTTAATTTTTATATATAAAAAATATATCTCAGATGTAAAACTTTTAAAGTTATTCCATAAGTTTATATCATGACAATGATGTGATGGTTAAAAAAGTATCATTTGTTTGGTAGAGTCCGTTTTATGATCATAGTGAGGACAAAAACTCATATTTAAGTTAAATTATTTTAAAATTTAAAAGTTACCATTATTTTGAAATAAACTAAATAAAAATATTGTCACATACGATGAAAAGAAGTAAATTATTTATTCAAAATAATATCTAAGATGATCATTCAATGTAATTGTGAATAATTATTTTCTTAAATGATCACTAAATTTTGTTATATAATTGAAAAGTCATTTAACTATAAGAGCATAATTATCTTAAAAAGTTACTCCTAATTAAATGATCATATGAGATATTATCTTACTTTTACTAAATATTGTTAATTCTTTTAAAACGAGTTGAATGCAATTTCGAATACGTTATATGGTATAGGAGCTTATGCACCATTAATTGATGTCCATTTAAAACTAACATAAAGTAAAAGATCAATTTTTTAAAAAAAATTAAATTGATTTTTAAATTTCTACTATCCAAATCAAAACATCTCTTACCAACAAATACAAAATTGAAAGAGTAACCAAATCAGCAAAATCAACCTTCAAAGTTGAGTTGTATGATACTAAATCACTATTATTTGTTCTACATATTCTCTGTACAACACTAATGCGTATGTATAAAAACTTTTTAGCAAGTTAGCCTACAAAAAAGCAAACGTTAATAATTTTAGTATTCTCTCCATTTATATTTATTTATTCATATTTAATTTGATGTACTTCTTAAATAATAAAACATAAAATGATAATTTGATAATATTATTTTTAATTGTTATAAATCATCTAAATATTAACGAATAGATACTTAACAAGGACCACAAAATAGGTATCAAATAATAATTTTATTTTTTTTAAATTAAATACATAAAAACGGAGACTTAACTTTAGTATACAATAATAGTATATTAGTGAAATCCCAAACTAAGTGACGCCTAAAAAGAGTAGAGTGCAAACATGTCTTACTTGTACTAAGTTATAGAGGTTGTTTCAAGAGACCTTTGACCCAATGCAACAAATCCAAGTAGAAAAAAAGAAGAAAACATACCAATTATAAAAAGTAGAGGATATCCCTATAATAGAGAACAATAGCAATAATAAATTAGTGCAACAATCGGACCACAATAAATAATAGATGATGAAAGATATATATAAAAAAAAACCTACAAGCATACGACTAATGCCCTACATCGGAGTCCAACTACTTCAGATTTATGCTGCGTAGAGCCCATTCAGAAGAAGCACTTTGTATTTCTTTGTGATATGCAACTTATTTTTTCACTAGTAATTTGTGCCCTACTTATTTTAGGCATAATATATATATATATATATATATAAACTAATGCCTAAAGTCATAAAAAACGGAAGACAATGTTCCACTAGTAACCTTCTACTCTTGTCTGCGACCTTCGTATTCTCTTATCTAAGTCGTGTTCCGATAAGCTGAAGTTGCATCATGCGCTGTATTATCACCTCTCTCCAATAATTTTCCGACCTACTTCAGCCTCTCTCATACGTATCCATTATATCCAACCTCTCGCATATGCTCGTTAGGATATCTATACATCTCCTCTCGTATGCCTAAATCATCTCAATCTCATTTTCCTCAGATTGTTCACTATGGAAACCATTTCCATCTTGTTCATGATATTTTCATTCCTAATCTTATTTTGCTTAGTGTGTCCACACATCTATCTCATCATTTACTACTAGAAACTATCCAAAGAACAAGGGTCGAATTGATGGACATGATCGATTAAAACAAAGGGATAGGCACCGAGTCATTTTTCTTTTTTGAAATGTACAAAAAAAATATAGTTATTTGAAATCAAACCCATGTATTTTCTATCATTCTAGGGTTTGGATAATTTTACTATCCGACCATATATACTCTTTAATGAAATATATTATTTTTATTTATACTCTTCAATTGTTATTTTTCATAAAAGAATGAAAACATTTTAGTTTCAGTTTTTCACATGACATATTTAAAACTATAAAGTTAAAAGATATTTTGATAGATTTACCATAATTTTAATTTAGAAAAAAATTTATTTTTTACTTAATTTTTTTAAACTCTATACTAAATTATATTATATCATATTTTTTTTCAAACTAAGAGAGTAATTAAAACAATAAGGTAAAAAGAAAGAGAAAGAAAAGGAAGTGTGAACAGTAGTTGTGCAATGACTAACAGTGGTGTGAAACAGTGCTAGGGGTTTGATCCAAAGGTTTGTAGGGTCGAGACTTGAATGAGACACCCCTACCCCCCATAGCCTAGCAATGAACACCACCCATTCACTCTCTTTCTACCCGACCACAGCTCTTCAATCAAAACATTTGCCGGTATGTATTCAAACCTCTCTCATTCCCAACACTACTAATTCACCTTCCTACTCTCTCATATCAATTTTACTCCTTCCGTTCATCTTTATTTGTTAGCTATATTATTTTGAAATATTCTATAATATTTATTTACTTGATAAAATCAAGAGATAATTTTACATTTAATTCTTAATTTATCCTTATCATTAACTATCATCCCTGTTATAATTTTCAAGTTATTGTATTTATTATATTCAAAGGGTGATTTGGTAAAATTATCCCTATAATTTACTACTTCTTAATTCTTGTGTCAAGTCAATAGGAAACAAATAAAGATGGACGGAGGGAGTACTTGTCATATTTAAATTTAAAAAATAATTTACTAAATAAACAATTGACAATAAAGATAAAGTATACAATAATTTTAAATGATGAGTAAAAACAAAAATGTCCATATATATATATAATAATGGACAAGTAAAAATAAACAAAGAAAATATTTCATTTGGTTCAGTGGACAAGTTATTAATGGTATTTTTATTATTTTGTGTAGATTTTTATACAAAAAATAGTATAAAAAATTAACTTATTTCAAATAGATAAGTAAACTAAAACATTATAATTTATTTTTGATATAGAAGTTGAGCAAATAAAATGGCGAGAGTTAATTACAATGGCCTTTTTTGTATGCATGCTATTCCTATGTGACATCTTTCTTTCTCTTTCTCCGTTGACAGCAGACAGCAGCCAACCCTAATTTCATGGTCTTGTCTTAACTTCCATTAATTAATTTTGTTTATTCACTTATTTATTACCAATAAAATATTTGCATGTTTCAAAGCTTGTCATAAAGGGGTTTCTTTTTATTTTATTTATACACACGCCATTATTAGGGTAGTTTAATACTATGCTATATTATTTTCTTTTAAATTTACGTGTTATTTTTTTTTTACTTTTTTTATAACTAATCTTTGAAATAAAATAAAATAGATATATTATTTAAAAATCATACAGAAACTATTATAAATTATACTTTCTGTCATGTTAATACGATCAAAGATATGAATATATAATTACAATATTGTTCAATAATGTAATTCGAACTTTTAAAAGTGCTAAATACACATAGAAAGAGTATGTACGTAATTTATCTTATTATTAAATTAGGTTGTCAATCAAATTTATATGGGCAATTACTTATAATTGTATAAAAAAATACTTTTTCTACTCTTATTTATATGATTTACTTTCTTTTTTAAAGGTTAGTCTAAATGACTTATTTATAAATTTAGAAACAATTTTAACTTTAAAATGACGTATATTTTTAATGATAATTTATAGTCACATAAATACTTGTGATTAAATATAGATTACAAATTTTAATTTTTTTTTGAGTATATACATATGTACAAAAGATAAATTACTCTTTTTTCTTTATTTTCCCTATTCTAATTTCAAGTCCCTAGATTTATCTTGCTCTCTCTTCTACGATTAGATTTTTTTAAGGGGTATATTTTTTTCTCTTGTTTAGTCACCTCTTTGAAGTGATGTGTCTCCACTAGGGTTTACTTTATTTAACTGCCTCATTCCGCACCAGTCTCTTGCCCTAAAACATCTCTCTTGCCTTTGCATATGATGTAGCTATGTTTCTTAATTAGTCTTCCTTTTTTTCAATTTTGGTGCTCTTGTTCACTCTTGTTTATCCTTTATATAAACTCTTTGTCTTGTGTTTTGCATCAATCATGAGTGATCCTTACACTAATTACTTCCATGGATGGTTCAATAATTTTAACCCTCTTTACCATCCTTCCTCATCTTCTACTGCTCCTCCTTTCTCTTCTTATAATAATAACTATATGTTGCCTTCATCAACAAATTTCCAATATTCACCACAACCACCACCTTCTCCTCCTTTGAAAGAACCTCTTCCTCTCCTTAGTTTGAGCCCAATTCATCAACATCAAGATTACTCATCTACTATGGAAGTTGATAATAATTATAGTAAGGAAAACAAAGATCAAGAAGCCTTCATTTCTAACTTTTGTGATGAAGATAATCGAGATGATGAAAGTGTTAGTGTAGCCTTACAATTAGGGCTTCCTAATCCAACCCCTGATGTTATCTCAAGGATTACTTCTTCAACCAACAAACAAGAAGAAGAAGAAGATGAAGTTACTGTGGCTAATATTGGATACTCTTCTACACTTCACAAGGGTCAATATTGGATCCCAACACCAGCTCAAATTTTAATTGGTCCTACACAATTTTCATGTCCTCTTTGCTTCAAAACTTTCAATAGATACAATAACATGCAGGTATGCTACTAGCTAATTTTGTCCCTTTGTTTTATTTATTTAAACCAACAAATTTACAATGATTTATCCTAAAAGCCTATACAGGCTAAAGGCTAAAACTTACCTTTTGTGTTCCCATCATTGCCTTTCTTCTTTTTTGTTTTTTTGGTTTTGTAGAAAAAGAGAGAAAACCCATCTCCCTAATTTGTTATAGCTACACTTCTTTTCTAGCATAATTTTAACCTTTTACTTTTAGGCGGAGAAGTTTGCCTAGATTAGTTATTTCACTTTTTACGTAGAATAAAAATAATATTATAATCTCAAAATAAATTATTTTGTGACTTTATTGCAATCAAATATGACATAAATTTATTGTAAGATTAATCTTAGAACATATTTATTTCTTATTCTCATATTAAACGAGCCATTAAATCTTAGGTGGATGTTTGATAGGATGAAAGACAGCACTATATGGGTCCTTGCAAGGGTTTGCTTTTTCTTTTCTTTTTGAAAACAAAAGCCACCTAAAATATATTTCATATTTTGTTTATAATACTTTTTTTTTCCCTCCTTTGTTTCTTTTCTGAATGATTTATGGGGATCTGATAAATTAACCTGGTCCAACTTATCAGAACTTTGGTCAGTGACTCTCTTTATTTGATTGAACAACACACAGCTAAAATGCCTTTTGTCCTTGAAGTTTGTATTACACATAGGCACTTGTGTACTGAATAATTCCTAATTTTGCCTAATCAGTGGACAGAGGAAAGATAAATGTTACCGTAAAATATTAAAATAATTTCAAAAATATGATATCTTTTCTTTATTTTTAACTTCAGAAAAATTGACAGTCACTATCTTTCTGTAAAATTCATATTCAAATACAATGTCAATGTTCAAATACTCTTTTTCAACTTTAATTTTAGATACTGTTTTTTTTTCCCTTTTTCTGTTTTCAAACAACTTAAAATAACTGTTATCCAAAAGCATACAAAGAACACATGCATGTAAAACTACACATATAGATATGCATATTCCTTGAACTATTCTTGTAACTTTCCCGTAACAAAACATCAACTTCTCTTTTCTTTTTCCTCATATTTTAAAATGACTAATATGCAAATATTATCAAATAGATCACAAATAATTGTGTGTGGTTTCCAACAAAAGTTAACTTTTTCTTTATCTAAGTTAACATATTGTCAAAAGGATCTCTAACATGCAATCTTTAAAGAAAGATTCTTTAGTCGTAGTATATCATTACAAAATCTTATCACTCAGCTTAAAAAATAAATCCACCATATTAAATGAAAATAGAGATTTTGACATGATTAAAAGGCTACAAGTTATTATAATGGGTAACGTGTATCAAACTACATGACCTAATAGCTAAATGAAAAATTAAATTTGAAGTCATCTCAACTCTCTGCAGCTTCATGCATTTCTTGCCTTGATATTATGATTTTGATTTTGGCTACTTTTTATTTTTAGAAAAAATCTCAAGTTTTTGTAACTTTAGTTTGTATACTTTGAGAAAGAATTGCAAGGTTTAAAGAGAGAAGATAAATTTAGATCCTCGACATTTAAAAAAATATATTACTAGAACTTAGTGTAATTTTTTTTTCTAGTCTGGTAAGTATTGTAAATAATGTAGCAATTAAATATTTGACAAAATAAATTATCTTTGTTTTATTAAATTTAAATGTATGACATGTATTTCTCATCCACATGCGAATTTGAAGAAAATGGTGAGGAGCCAAATCCGTCCGATCAAACACTTGTAATGTACTAGTAAGTTCCTGTAATAATAAGCATTAATTGGAAATAACCTACATATTACACTGCAACAGATTACATTTATATATATTGTACAGGCATGACGCAAATCGATCCTAAAGTTTTTAATTTTTTATATAACGTTTATTTGTTGTATATTTTTGAACAGATGCACATGTGGGGGCATGGATCTCAATACAGAAAAGGACCAGAATCTCTGAGGGGAACACAACCAACAGCAATGCTTAGGCTTCCGTGTTTCTGTTGTGCACCAGGGTGTAGGAACAATATTGATCATCCAAGGGCTAAGCCACTTAAGGATTTCAGAACCCTTCAGACTCATTACAAAAGAAAGCATGGAATTAAGCCATTCATGTGTAGGAAATGTGGGAAAGCATTTGCTGTGAGGGGTGATTGGAGAACTCATGAGAAGAATTGTGGAAAGCTTTGGTATTGCACTTGTGGATCAGATTTTAAGCACAAAAGGTCACTTAAAGATCATATTAAGGCGTTTGGAAATGGGCATGAAGCTTATGGTATTGATTGCTTAGAGGAAGAGGATGAACCTGCTTCAGAAATTGAACAAGACAATGATCATGATCCTTCAAATTGACGGGGAAATTTCTTATTTTGTCCACTCACACAACTGATAACACTTCTTTTTTTTCCTCACAAAAGAAGTGTTTGTGAGATTAAAACAAGTTTCACATGACTAGTGTCAATTGTGTGAGGCACATAATAAAAATTTTCGGGGTATGTGGGAAGTTTCATTTTGAGAACTACATAATTTTCAATCTCTCTTTGTTATCTTGCACTTGTAATTTTGCTTCTTCAGTTACAACTTTAATCTTTCCTTCAAGGGAAAAGTCAGCTCTCTCTCTATTTAAATGTATGTTTCAGCAACCTTTTGTTGTTCCACTTTGGAAAAAGCAAGTAAGAGTAATGCTAATCACCTTTTAATCTATTTATAATATCAACACTTTGGCAATTGACAAAACAACCGATTTCATATATCTTTAAATAAGTGAAGTCATCACTCGAACCTTCGTCGAGCTAATTGATTGAGTTTGATCCAAAAAAGAGTTGAAATATTCTCTTCTTCATCTTAAAGAGACGAAGAAAGATAGCTTCGTCATGATTAGCTTAATACTTTTTGAACTAAATTTTATAATTAAATATATTTTTTTTGACCTCCATCTTTTTTAGGAGGTCGATTTTTCCTTTTAATTTTTTTAAAAGTATTTATAAAAACATATAATTAACTTATGATTCAAATATTTCTTTAGTCCTACTAAAATACAAAAATCTAAAAAAAATTTAAAGAAAAATTCAAAATATGATATTAGTGAAGATACAAAAATATTCAATAAAAAGTATATCTGAGACGTAAAATACTTTTTGAGCTCCGTCATGATTAGCAAATACTTTTTGAGCTAAATTTTATAATTAAATAAATATTTTTTTGACCTCCATCATTTTTAGGAGGTCGATTTTTCCAATCATGGTCAAAAATACATTTAAAATGACTTGATTAGTTTTTTGAGTGTTGAAATAAGTTCAGAATGCATTATAGGAATGATTTACATTTTCTCTTTTAACCCATGGTATTCGGGTGAATTCAGATGGTTAATTCCATGATTTGGAGTTTTTGGAAGTTTGTTGGTCTTGTTTGTGTCATGGTGCATGTGCACTATAATGCTCGGTAAATTGAAAAGTTGGAATAAGGAGAAAAAGGCAGAAAATCAAAATTGGTGCAGGATTTATAGGCAGGACTGAAATCGGCTGAGTATTATTAACCCTCTTAAGGAAAGTCACCAAACTTAAGGTGTATATATATATATCAAGCTTAAGGAAGATCAAGCTAAGGTCTCTCTCAAATTTCTCCATCAATTTTTGTATTTCTTCAAGGATTTTCTCCTAAGGTATGTGGGTTTCATCTCGAAGTCCCTTTCACCTATGTTGAGGGGTAGATACCTCAACCACCTTGTTGGGGGGTGACATGCCTATACTACCATGTTGAGGCGTCAATACCTCGACCACCTTGTTGGGGGGTGACATGCCCATACCACCATGTTGAGGGGTAGATACCTCGACCACCTTATTGAGGAGTGACATGCCCATACCAACATGTTGAGGGGTAAATACCTCGACCACCTTGTTGGAGGTGACATGCCCATACAACCATGTTGAGAGGTGGATACCTCAATCACCTTCCAAGGGGGTAACATGCCTTGGATTCCAAGTAATAATTGCTTGGTCTATGATTATGGTCTCTTCCACACACATGTATTATGTTCTATACAAGTCATATGATTTACAAGCACGTTTTAACTCAAGCATTGATCACACATGCCATATTGATATTACACTTATCCATTGCTTATGATTATGTATATTGAATATGTTGGCTATGTCTCGTTCCATTGCATCCTACATACTTAGTACATTCAAACATACTAACGCATACTCTATGCCTACATGGTGTTACCATGTAGGGACCGGAGTACTTCTCAATCATCCTCCACATGGCTAGTTTTGGCATTTCGAAAGATAAGCTTTGGCTTGTGCAATGAGCTTGACTCTTGAGTATTTTATGATTATCAAAGACTTTCGTTAGTCCCTATTCCCTTAATTATATCTATTGTGTTGTTATTTTTGCTTCCGTGACCAAAGATGTGTGATTGATATGCTACGAGGCTTGTTTGGGGTTCCTTCGGGTTCCCCATTCGTCGTGTCATGTCTAGGCCCTAGGCTTGGGTCATGACAAAGTTGGTATCAGAGCATTAGGTTGTTAATGGTCCTCGAAATCCAACACACCGCTTCGATTAGAGTCTTATTCATAGTTGTGAAGCGCGCCACAACTATGAATGAGAGGCTATGAGGTGTTTTAGGAAATATTTCACTTCTTCGTGGTCTATATCGTGCTTTAGATGTGAGTGTAAGGCTTTTTCCCTAATGAATGCTCTTTGCTCTTATAGATCGTGCTGATTCTAAGAGGGAGACTAAGGAGAGCCCGTACACCCGAGGAGCAACCGACTCCTCCTGCTTCTCAAGCTCCTCAAGGTGGAGGGGTAGCCCAAGATGAGTTCTGGGATGCTATTACAATGTTGGCTCGTGCGATGACCAACCAAATTCACCAAGGGGTCTAAGCCCCTCAAGCTCCCACTCTGGCTTCTAGGGTGAGGAATTTCACTAGAATGAACCCACCGGAGTTCCATGGATCCAAGACAGATGAGGATCTCTAAGAGTTCATCGATGAGGTGTACAAAGTGCTATCTATTATGAGGGTCAATTCAGAGAAAAAAGCGGAGTTGGTGGCCTAGCAACTCTAAGGGGTAGCTTAAATTTGGTTTACACAATGGAGGTCGAAGAGGAGAGATGATGATGCTATTCCTTGGGAGGAGTTCAAAACCACATTCCTCAATCGGTTCTTTCCTATCGAGTTAAGGGAGGCTAAAATAATGAAGTTTATGAACCTTAAGCAAGGTTCCATGAGTGTGAGGGAGTATGCCCTCAAGTTCAACCAACTCTCCAAGTATGCCCCAGAATTGGTTGCCGAGCCGAGATCAAGGATAAACAAATTTGTGTCAGGTGTGTCTGACTTGGTTAGTAGGGAGTGTTGTAATGCCATGCTAATAGGTGATATGGATTTTTCCCGCCTCATGACATATGCCAAACTACTAGAGGGTGAAAAACTTAGAAAGAGAAGAAATGGTGAGTCTAAGACGGCTTGTTTTGAAGGTAGATTCCAAAATTCCAAGGGTGGCCGATTTTCTCAAGCCCATAAGTTCCAAGGCCAAGGGTCTTCCAATGCTCCTAATAGGAGGTTTGCTAATGACAACCCAAGGTTCCAAGATGGTGGTGGTGTGGTGCATAATCCTATGTGCCAAAGGTGTGGTAGGAACCATAATGGCCCATGTTTGATGAACTCTAATGCTTGCTATGGTTGTGGAGAAGTGGGTCATAAGGTGATTGATTGTCCTCGTACTCAAAACAAAGGTAGAGATGGTTGCCCACAAGGACAAGGTGCAAAAATTTGATCCAAAGGGAAGAGGAGACCAACAAGGGGGTGCTCCAAGGCTAAATAGGTTCTATGCTCTTCAAGGGAGACAAGGGGTGGATGAGGTGCCCGATGTCGTCATCGGTATGTTAAAGGTTTTTGATTTTGATGTATATGCTTTGATAGACTTGGGTGCCACTCTTTCTTTTATTACTCCTCTTGTTGCCAAAAAAGCTTCACGTTAGTCTCGAATTGTTGTGTGAACCTTATGAAGTGTCTACCCCATTAGTGAGTTCGTTGTTGCTAAAAGAGTCTATAGAAATTACCTTGTGTTCATATTGTATAAAATCTTGCCTTGTGATTTTATTGAATTTGATATGGTGGATTGTGATGTCATTCTTGGGATGGATTGGTTGCATGCATATTATACTTCTATTTATTATAGAATTCGTAGGGTGAAATTCTAATTCCCTAATGAACCTGTCCTTGAGTGGAAAAGTTGTGATGTGGTGTTCAAGAGTAGATTCATGTCTTGCCTTAAAGCCCAAAAGTTGATTTCTAAAGGTTGTCTCTATCATCTTGTGAGGGTTAGGGATGTTAAATCTAAAGTCCTTCCTATTGAGTCGGTTTTGGTGGTTAATGAGTTTCTTGATGTCTTTCTCGATGAGCTTCCTAATGTCCCTCCCGAAAAGGAAATAGACTTTGGTATAGACCTTCTTTCCGATACTCAACCCATTTCTATTTCTCCTTACCGTATGGCCCCGACAGAGTTGAAGGAACAATTGAGGGATTTGTTGGAGAAGGGCTTTATAAGGCCTAGTAAGTCACCTTGGGGTGCACCGGTGTTGTTTGTGAAGAAAAAGGATGGTTCTTTTAGAATGTGCATTGATTACCAGCAACTTAATAGGGTTACCATGAAGAACAAGTACCCTCTACCAAAGATTGATGACCTTTTTGATCAACTTTAAGGGGCTAATCACTTTTCTAAGATTGATCTTCGATCTAGGTATCACCAAGTGAAAGTGAGAGAGTATGACATTCCCAAGATGACTTTCTGGACTAGGTATGGGCACTTTGAGTTTGTGGTTATGTTCTTTGGGTTGACTAATGCATCGACTATATTTATGGATCTTATGAATAGGGTCTTCAAAATTTACCTTGACTTGTTTGTGGTGATTTTTATTGATTATATCTTGATTTATTCCCCTAGTGAGGAGGAGCATGTGGATCACTTGAGGGTGGTGTTGCAAATCTTGAGGGAGGACAGGTTGTATGCAAAATATGAGAAATATGAGTTTTGGTTGAAAGAAGTTGCTTTTCTAGGGCATGTGGTATCGGGTGATGGCATTAAGGTGGATACTAGGAAGACGGAGGTGATTAAAAATTGGCCTAGACCTTTGACTACATCAGACATTAGAAGTTTCTTGGGTTTGGCAGGTTATTATCAGAGGTTTGTAAATGGTTTCTCATCTATTGCTTCTCCTATGACTAAATTGACATAAAAGAAGGCGAAATTTGTGCGGACTGATGAGTGTGAAAAGAGTTTACAAACTTTGAAAGATAAGCTTATCTCCGCTCCTATCTTGTCACTATCGGAAGGGTTAGAAAAGTTTGTTGTATATTGTGATGCCTCAAGAATTGGTTTGGGGTGTGTTTTGATGCAAAGTGGTAAGGTGATAGCATATGCCTCTAGACAACTTAAGGCGCATGAAAAGAATTATCCCACCCATGATCTTGAATTGGCGGCTGTGGTATTTTCTTTGAAAATTTGGCATCACTACTTATATGGAGTTTATGTTGATGTGCTCACCAACCATAAGAGTCTCTGATATGTGTTCACCCAAAAAGATCTTAACTTGAGACAAAGATGGTGGTTAGAGCTTCTTAAAGATTATGATATAAGTGTATATTATCACCCAGGCAAAGCTAATGTTATGGCCGATGCTTTAAGTAACGTGTCTATGGGTAGTCTAGCTCATGTTGATGATGGTGGAAAAGAGGTGGCTAGAGAGGTTCGCTGGATGTCTAGATTAGGGGTTAGGTTAGATGAAGTTGATAATGGTAGTGTAGTGGTTGTTGATGGTTCTAAGTCTTCTTTGATTGAGGAGGTAAAGGNAAAGGAGGCTCATAATTCATCCTATTCTATTCACCCTGATTCTACAAAGATGTATAGAGACTTGAAGGAGGTTTATTGTTGGGGTGGTATGAAGAGAGACATTGCAGGTTCGTGTCCGGATGTCCCAATTGCCAACAGTGAAAGCCGAATATCAAAGGCCAGGTGGCCTAGCCTAAGACATAGAGATTCCTACTTAGAAGTGGGAAGAGATCAACATGGATTTTTTGGTTGGGTTACCTAAGACTGGGAAACATTATGACTCTATTTGGGTTTGTTATGGATAGAATGACAAAGTCGGTTCACTTCTTACTAGTCAAGACTACTTATGGTGCCGAAGATTATGCCAAGTTATATATACATGAGTTGGTTAGGTTGCATGGGATGCCCTTGTCTATCATTTTGGATCGTGGTGCTCAATTTACTTCCCACTTTTGGAGGTCTTTCCAAAGAGGTCTTGGTACCAAGGTTAAGCTTAGTAGGGAAATGGCTTTTCTAGGTCCGGACTTGGTCATGGAAGCCATGGAGAAGGTGAGGTTGATTAGGGAGAGATTGAAAATAGCCCAAAGTAGACAAAAGTCCTATTTCGATGTGAGGAGAAGAGATCTTGAGTTTAAGGTTGGTGATTGGGTTTACTTGAAAGTCTCACCTAGTAAGGGTTTGGTTCGATTTGGCAAGAAAGGGAAGTTAAACCCAAGATTTGTGGGTCCTTATAAAGATTTGAGGAGGGTTGGCAAAGATTGCATATTAGTTGGAGTTGCCTATAGAGATAAACATGGTTTATCCGGTCTTCCATATATCCATGTTGAGGAAGTGTATAGGTGACACAAGTGCTATAGTGACCTTGGATGTTGTAGAAGATAATTTGACCTATGAAGAGGTTTCGATGGAGATTTTGGATAGACAAGTGAAGAGGTTGAGAAACAAAGGTGTAGCTTCCGTCAAGGTCTTTTGGAGGAACCAACAAGTTGAAAGTGCCACATGGGAAGCCGAGGTGGACATGAAAAAGCGATATCCATATCTCTTCTACTCTACTCAAGTCAAAGGTACTAATTTAAGTCCCTTATATGAACTCAAGTCTTAAGTTTCAGCCCTTATGTCATTTTGCATTCATTCATGTTTATGTTAACAAGTTTAAGGTGATTTTTGACATTGATGTTGAGATTTTTGAAAATGATGTTTAAATGCATTTGATTCATTCATGTCGGGATGAAATCTTCATGATTACTTCTCTTACGTACGTTTCTTTGATATTCAGGGATGAATGTTCCCAAGGGGGATATATTGAAACGCCCCAAAAATGTACTTCAAAAATGCCCATAATCGTAATTTTCATATATCTCAAAATCATGTGTGATATCAAAAATTCGACTTCATATTCTTGATCAGGGAAAAAATTTAGTGGGCAATAGGTATAACCTCGATTTTAGAGGACTCGTACTGAAAAATAATTTTCATAAAGTTTCCTTATCTAGTGTCTGTCTGTGCCTGCACACGATACACTAGGGACGCGGAGCAGAATAAACTGGGCCTACGCGATAGGTCCATATTGTGGACCTGACGCGGAACAATGTTAATTTTTTCTCAATTTTCATTTCGGCCCAAGGGCATTGGGGTTATAGCCCCATACCAACTTATGCGTGAAAACACCTACACTTAGCCATTTTTCAACTCTATATCACTCAAGACCCTCTCAGAACCAGGCATAGACCTATGCCCACTTATACGTAAAAACACCTATACTTAGCCATTTTTTCAATTATATATCATTCAAGACCTTCTCAAAAGCCTTTCCAAGACTTAGCCAAATATCTCATTCAAATTTCAAGGATTTCAAGCGTAACTTTGGAACTCAAGGATTCTCTTCAAGCTCCAAGTTCTCTTCAAGCTCCAAGTTCTCTTCAAGCTCATCTCGTTGAGGTATGTGGGTTTCATCCATTAGGTCCTGAGCTTCGAGATTTCTTCAAGCTCAACTCAAGATAACCCAAGTTTGAGGTATGTGGGTTTCATCCATTGGGTCCTTTCACCCCGTGGAGCCCAATTCTCCTTTTTATGAAAATTACATGTTTTCAAGTTGTATCATCAATGGGTATCTCTTATTATGGATTTTGATTATAAATTATGTTGGGGTTTTATGAAATGTTGATTGAATATGCATGTTTATATATTTCAAGCTTATACCATGAATTGGTTTTGCCTATTGAGACTATGCATGTTTTGAACTATGAAACTATGATCTATTATGAGAATTGAGGATGATATATTTCAAGCTTATACTATGAATTGGTTTTGCCTATTGAGACTATGCATGTTTTGAGCTATGAAACTATGATCTATTATGAGATTGAGGATGGATTTCAAGGTATCTTACATGATGGTTTTACTATGTGTTGGTAGGTTGATTTATATTGAGTTTTGTCATCTTATTTCACTCTTGAATTGCATGATTTGAACTAGTGTTGCACACCAACCAAGTGTTTGATAAAATGTCTTGCTATGGATTCTCAAGTTATTGATGAACTACTACATGGTTTACAAGTCAAATGACTTTATGAGGATTAAAGGATTGTATGTATGCATTGAATTCATGAAAAGTATCTATAGTGTTGGAAGTTGGCCACACCTTGTTGGGGGGTGACATGCCCAATCACCTTGTTGAGGGGGTGACATACCTCAACCACCTTGTTGGGGGGTGACATGCCTATACTAACATGTTGAGGGGTAGATACCTCGACCACCTTATTGGGGGGGGGGGTGACATGCCCATACTACCATGTTAAGAGGTAGATACCTCAACCACCTTGTTAGGAGCTGACATGCTGATACTACCATGTTGAGGGGTAGATACCTCGACCACCTTGTTGGGGGGGACATGCCCATGCCACCACGCTGAGGGATGGATACCTCAATAACCTTCCAAGGGGGTGACATGCGTTGGATTCTAAGTAATAGTTGTTTGGTCTATGATTATGGTCTCTTCTCACACATGTATTATGTTCTGTACAAGTTATATGGTTTACAAGCATGTTTTACCTTAAGCATTGATCATGCATGCCATATTGATCTTACACTTATCCATTGCTAATGATTATGCATATTGAATATGTTGGCTATGTCTTGTTGCATTATATCCTACATACTTAGTACATTCAAACGTACTAAGACTTACTTTATGCCTACATGATGTTACCATTCAGGGACCAGAGCACTTCTTGATCATCCTTATGTATACTTATATATGATATGCTAGATGACTTGGTTGGAGTTCTTCATGATTTTGATCGCTGTGTCACACCTAGGACCTAGCCGCATTATGACAAACGTAATATCATAGAATAAGATTTAACGTGTCCTAGGGAGTCTAATACGCTGCATCAAATAATGTCTTATTCATGGGTATGAAGTATGCCACATGTATGAGTTGGAGGATCTGAGACATTTTAGAGAACTTGACTATTCTTATGATCTATGTTGTGCTGTACAGTATACTTTAAGGCTTCCTCTCTAATGATTGTTCTTTATGAATTTTAGAAAATGGCACCAAGAAAACAGCCAATGCAATGGGAAACAACGCCAACAAGGAATATGGCCCTCAAGTTCCCCATGGCCCATTAGCCCAGCCGGTTACTAATGTTTAGTTTCGCATTGCCATTAATATACTAACACAAGCTGTCATAACACATGTAACAACCCCCAATATAGGGCTTGGAGTCAGTTTTACGAGGGTGACTTATGACCTATTGATGGACTTACGACTCGTAGATCGATCCTTAATCGTAAACATAGTGAAAGGGAAAAAAGTTCTAAGTGTGGGAGTAACCCACACAATTAATGATGGCATATAGAAGGGATGACAAACCATAGATAGGTCGTGGGTGAGGGCCTTAACATGAAGAAAATTTGGAGTTTGCTGGAAAGTAACCTATGAATTAACAGCATGACCCATAAGCTAGGCCATATAATCCCTTCATAGATAGGGTCCAAAAAGATGAGAAAAATTGCTAATTGTGGAAGGACTCTACAAGTCCAACCATGATTCATAGATCAAAGGACGGACCACAGAATGGATTTGTTGTTTTGGGGTCAACAAATCAGTTTTAGAAATTTTGAAAAAGTTAACAGGACAGAAAAGACCGACGGTCCATGGTTCAAACCACAGTCCATAATTGGGGCTTCATAGGTCGGTACCGATAGGTTTAATGAAGGGAAGCTTGGTCATTTTTGCAATTCCTGTTCCTATACTATGTCATTTTTAGGATCAAAAGGGCCCTAAATCAGACCTTAAACCCTAAGGAACCCTTATTCTCTTCATTCTTCCAATTCCTAAAAATTTCCTAAGGCAATATTCTGTCTAGAAAAGGGTTAAGGAAAGTTAGGATTTTCAAGAATCGTTCAAAGGGTTCAAGTTCGATTTTCCCAAGCTTACCAAGGTATGTGAGTTTGGTTTGTGGGTCTTCTTTCACTCACAAAGTTCATCATATTGTATTTTACCTTTTTTTTAAAGTTCTTTTAAGTTAATATGCATGTTAATGATGATTTTATGATATATTATGTTATTAAATGACCTCAATGATATCCTATGATTTTTTCACTAAGCATATATATGTACTTAAGTATTTGATGATGACCCCAAAGATGCGTTTTGTTGTTGATGAAGTGTGGGCTGTTTTACATGTTTTAAATAAGTATATTTTCATGATTTAAGTATGAATATGTGATTTATAATTGTTCCAATTTAAAAGCTCAGCCCAAATAGTTTTCAGGTAAAGTCTTGCATGATTTAAGATGATAATTAGGGAATTAAAGTGAGTTTTAAAATTATGATTTGTCAAAGATATAAGCATGTTGACTAATGCGCCAAAGGATGTTTAAGAAAGATCCCCAAGATGAAAGCACAATTCTCACTTGGTGATTCCTATGTTCAACCTACTCCTATGATTATTACTTATGATTTCAAGTGTCATAATTTGACTAAGATATGTTTTAAAGATTTCGTGGAATGACTTTGCACCAAATGTGACATTGAGGTAGGGTTCAGTAAGGGTACCTTAGTAGTAACCTTTTGTCTCATTAACTATGTGCCATCATAGGATCCCTTGTAGGCTAGCCTAGTGGATCCACGT
The DNA here is from genome assembly GCA_000787875.1 of Solanum virginianum. Classification (NCBI taxonomy): domain Eukaryota; kingdom Viridiplantae; phylum Streptophyta; class Magnoliopsida; order Solanales; family Solanaceae; genus Solanum; species Solanum virginianum. Next base: position 48,971 of record DF358283.1, read on the forward strand.
AGGCCATTTATGTTAAATAAATATGCATGCGAAGTGATGGGGTTCCACCTGATAATTGGTCTCCCCGTGCCAACATAAGGGGTTATGTTGGATTCCATGTTATAGCTCACATAGTCTTATATGTCGAGTAAGGTCTTCTGCCACAAGTTTATGACTCTATGATATGATTTCTATATGTGATATTTCATGCATTGACTCTTTTCCATATTAAGAGATATTCCTTATGCATGCTTAAGCTCACATTTATGTACATTCATCTCATGTGCACTTATATGTTATAATTATGAATAATGGCATTACAATTTCATATCTTGCATTGCATCTCACATACTTAGTACATTCTAATGTAATGACGCATATTTTTCCTGCATTATTTAACTATGTAGGGACAGGTACTCCTGCACCAGCTCATGGCTAGTTTTTGGCATTCAAGACAAGTACTTTTGTTGCAGTGAGCCCTTAGTTAGGGACTCTACCATTTTCTATCTAGCTTGTATTTTCTTTTGGAAGGATGTATATGTTACCCTTTTGAGGCTTTTACTTTCTATGTTGTTAAACGTTAGAGTCTTTTCTATTCGATCGAAATCGACTGTTGCTGATTTCGTCCATTTATGTGTTAGTTTATATGTTTTATCGACATAAATAATTTGCCTTATATGCTTTTTAATATTTCTTCATTGTCATAAAAGGCACATAGAACTTTTCCCTATTTATATTCTACAAAATGCTTTAATTTAATCCCTATGAATGCTTAAGATATCTAAGATGACTTGGGTGAAGTGCCCTCTGGTATCTGATTCCCGTGTAGCGGCGAGGCCCCAAGTTAGGTCATTATAAACTTGGTATTAGAGCGTGAGGTTTTAAAATGTTCCTTAGATATCAGCGCTTGTGTAGAGTCTCATTCAAGGTTGTGAAGTGCGCCACTATCTTGAGTGAGAGGCTATGAGATGGTTTAGGAAAGTCTTTCCTTCTTTCTTGTTCATGTCATGCCTTTAGAATTATCTAAGGTTTTCTTATAACTAATGAAAACCTTTTTCATTGTTTCTAGATCATGCCACCAAGAAGAGCCCCACACCAAAGAGGCACTCCCAAGTAATAAGTCCCTTTGCTCCAATAAGATGATGAAATGTTTCACGCGGAGTCCTGAGCCGCCTTCACTTTATTGGCCCAAGCATTAGACAACCAAGCTAACCAGGAGATTATCGTTCCTTCCAAAATACCTACTCCGACCAATAGTAAAAGACTTTATTAGGATGAACCCTCTAGAATTTCATGGTTCCAAGAAGGAGGAGGACCTCGTTAATTTCAATAAGAAGGCCTACCAGGTAGTAGTGGTGATGGGTATCCTTTCGGAGGACAAAACTGAGTTGGTGGCCTACCAACTCAAAGAAGTAGCCAAAATATGGTATGAGCAATGGGTTGATGAGAGGGGTCATGAAGCGGGTCCCATCAGATGGGAAGAGTTCAAGTGTGCCTTCTTGGACTGGTTCTTTCCAACCGAGCTAAGGGAGGCCAAAGTCCAAAAGTTCATCAACCTCAAGCAAGGGTCCATGAGTGTGAGGGAGTATGCCCTCAAATTCACCAAGATTTCCAAGTATGTTTCCTTCATGGTTGTGAATCCTAGGGCTCGTATGAGCAAGTTTATCTTCATTGTCTTAGATTTGGTGTCCAAAGAGTGCAAGACGGCCATGTGAGTAAACGATATGGACATCTCCTACTTGATGATTTATGAAAAGAAAATAGAGAAGGAGAAGATAATAAAGAGGGCAAGAGAGTCCATAAGGGCTCGGGTAGATGGTGGGAGCTATTCTCACCAAAATGGTGGTAGTCATAAGTTCCAAGGTGGCCAAAAGAAAGGTGGACAAGGGTCTACCAACAGTTCTCCTCCCCAAGCTACTAAGGAGAAAGGGGTAGCTCCTAATATCCAAAGCCCAAGTTGCACTTAGTGTGGAGGACTCCACAAGGGAGAGTGCCTAGCCAGTTCCAGTACTTGCTTCAAATTTGGAAAGCCCAACAATCATGCCAAGGCTTGTAGGAGGAATGGCACAAGGCCCCAAGGCCAAGATGGGCAAGTCCAAGGTGCCCAAAGGGCTAATCGATTCTATGCTCTCCATGGTCGCCAAAAAGGTTAAGAGGCTCTGAATGTTATCACCAGTATGTTGAGAGTTTTTAATTTTGATGTATATGCCTTATTAGATCCGAGAGCTAATTTATCATTTATGACCCTATTTTTTGCAAATAAATTTCATGCATATCCTGAAGTCCTTCTTGAGTCCTATAAACTGAGTAACCCCGTAGGAGAGTGCATTGTTTCCCAAAGAGTCTATGAGAATTATCCTAATTCACTTTTGCATAAAGTGGTCTCTTACTTTCTATGGTAGATTTTATTATAATACTCATTGGTTGCATACTTTTTATGCTTCCATAGATTGTAGAATCCATAGAGTCAAGTTTCAATTCCTAAATGAGCCTATTCTTGAGTGGGAAGGTAGTAACTCTTCATGTAAGGATTGGTTCATTTCTTTCTTGAAGGCCCAGAAAATGATTTCCAAAGGGTGCATCTATCATTTAGTGAGAGTCAAAAATGTCATCTCTAAAGTTCCTTCCCTTGTATCGATCCTTATTATTAATGAGTTTGATGTATTTCCAAATAAGTTACTAGGTGTTCCTCTCGAAAGAAAAATAGACTTTGGCATAGATCTCCTACACTTAACCTATCTCAATCCCTACATATAGAATGGCTCCTGCAGAGTTGAAAGAACTAAAGGAGCAATTGAAAGATTTGTTAGAGAAGAGTTTTATTAGACCTAGTCGGTCTCCATGGGATGCACCAGTGTTGTTTGTGAGGAAGAAAGATGGAGTATTTCATATTTGCATAGACTACTAATAACTCAATAAGGTCACCGTTAAGAACAAGTATCCACTCTTGAGGATAGATGACTTGTTTGTTCAATTGCAAGGGTCAACATACTTCTCCGAGGTTGACTTGAGATCCAGGTATCACCAATTGAGGGTGAGGGAAGGTAACATTCTTAAGATGATATTTTGACTAGGTATGGCCACTTTGAGTTTGTAGTGATGTCATTTGGTCTCACTAATACCCTGACTATATTTATAGACCTCATGAATAGGGTGTTCAAGACCTAATTTACATGTTCATCGTGGTTTTCATTGATGACATTCTAATCTACTCCCGAAGTGAGAAGGAGCACATGATACATTTGAGGATGGTGTTGTAAACCCTAAGGAAGCAAAAGCTTTATGAAAAGTTTGATAAGTGTGAGTTTTAGCTAGATGGGGTTTCCTTTCTTGGGCATGTCATATCCAATAATGGATCAAGGTTGATCCTATGAAGATCGAGGCGGTGAGAAATTAGCCAAGGCTATTGACTACTACAGATATTAGGAGTTTCTTGTGCCTAGCTGGTTACTATGAAGGTTTGTGCAAGATTTCCCTTCCATTTCATCCCCGCTCACCATGTTGACTCAAAAGAGAGCAAAATCTGTGTGATAGATGAGTGTGAGAAAAACTTCCAAACTTTGAATGATCAACTAACTTCTACCCCAATATTGACATTGCCAAAAGAAAATGATGGGTTCATCGTTATTGTGATGCATTGAGGATTGGGTTAGGGTGTTTTTTAATGCGGAATGGTAAGGTGATTTCTTATGCCTCGAGATAACTGAAAGTGTATGAGAAGAATCACCCAACTAATGATCTTGAGTTCACGACAATAGTGTTTGACTTGAAAAATTGGTGACATTACTTGTATGAATTTCATATTGATGTCTTCACCAACCACAAGAGGCTCCAACATGTATTCACCTAAAAGTATCTCAATTTAAGGCAACAGAGGTGGTTAGAGCTACTAAAAGATTATGAAATGAGTGTAAAGTATCAACCGGTTAAGGCCAATATGGTAATCGACACCCTTAGTAGAGTTTCTATGGGTAGTGTGTCTCACCTTGAAGATGATGGAAAAAGGGATTGGAGTTAGCGAAAGAAGTCCATAGGTTAGCTAGATTAGGTGTAAGGTTAAATAAATTCAGAAATGGTGGTGTAGTTTGGGATAGTAATTGGGGCGGGGCGGGGCGGGTTGCACCCTTAATAGGGCAGGGCAGGGCAGGGTAAGGTAGGGAAAGGTTTAATAGGGCAGTTTAGGTTAGGGCAGGGTAAAATATTATTTTTAAAAAATTGTAATGGGCTAGGGTAGGGTAGGCCGACCTAATTTCAAAATGGATCTGAAAAATTGACCCACCTACCATCTAATGTACAGGGCTGTTGCTCAAATTTCTAGAGCTCTTATCGGTCATCTCTAATCTATTCATAAATTAACCTACTGACCTTTTAGCATGGCTGTTTTTCTTTTTTAGATTTCTTCATCTCTTCGACAATTCAACTAGTGTTCTATTTCCAATTTTAGGTGCTATTTTTTCTTGATTTGGGATTTTTCCATATGTATTCTATGTGTTAGATTTGAAGTACTTTTTGGGACCTTCGTCTATTTTCTCTGATTTTAAGTATAACATATGAAACTACAAAATATTTGGTTGATTTGCAAGGTCACAAGAGGTTGATTAGTGTTGGTTGTTAAGACTAGCTAGTTAGAAAATACTACTGGAGAAATTTTCAAATGACAGTCACCTAAGTCTACTCCTTCATTGATAATTGAATAGTTACATTAATATAATTTCCAAATGGCAGCCTACTCCAGCTGAAAATGGCATGACTTTGTGAAGGTATGTTTCTCTGTATCATACAAAGGATTAACAATTACCTTATATTTTAATTTATTATTATAAATAGGGTAGGGCAGGGTAGGGCTTAATAGGGTAGGGCAGGGTAATCTACTTTAAGGATGCTAAATGGGGCAGGACAGGGTATGGTGGGTCATAATGTTAATAGGTTAAAGCTTTCTCCACCCCAACCCGCCCTAACCTACCATATATATATCCCTAGGTGTAGTGGGTGCTTTATGGGTCCAAATCTTCCTTGATTAAGGAGGTTAACTGCAAGAAAGGCCTTGATCCCCCATAGTAAAGTTGAAAGCCTTAGTGAAAGAAGGAAAGACATAATCTTTCTCATAAGAGGGAGATGGGGTACTTCGATATCAAGGGAGGTTGTGTGTACTAAATGATAGCAATTTGAGAAAGTTGATAATGCGAGAAGCTCACAACTTTTTATATTCCATTCATCCCGACACTACAAAGATGTATAGATACTTGAGGGAGATCTATTGGTAGAATATAATGAAGAAGGACATTGCCCGATTTGTGTCCGAGTGTGCTCATTGCCAACAAGTCAAAGTTGACACAAAAGGCTGGGTGGCCTATCCCAAGACATTGGCATTCCTACTTGGAAGTGAAAAGAAATCAATATGTATTTTGTAGTAGGGTTTTCAAACACTAAAAAGCATTTTGACTCCATACGACTGCTAGTAGATCACATGACAAAGTCAGCTCACTTCTTACCGATCAAGACTTTATTTAGTGCCGAAGATTATGCTCATTTGTATATCTGATAAATGGTAAGGTTGCATGGGATTTCATTGTCCATCATATCAGATTGTGCTATCCAATTCACCTTTTATTTTTGGAGATCTTTCCAAAAAGGGCTTGGTACTAAGGTGAAGTTAAGCATCCCCAAATTGATAGACAAATCAAAAGAACTATTTACACTTTGAAAGATATGTTAAGAGCTTATGTGTTGGAGTTTAAGCAAAGTTGCGATTAACATTTACCACTTATCAAGTTTGCCTACAACAATAGTTGCCATGCAAGCATTGAGATGGTACCATTTGAGATGTTGTATGGTAGATGGTGTAGATCATCCATTGGGTGGTTTAAAGTTGATGAGGTGTCATTTCTAAGACCAGACTTAGTCATGAATGATATGGACAAAATTAAAAGCATAAGGGAAAAGTTGCAAATGGCCCAAAGTCGACAAAAGTCCTACTTCGATGTAAGGAGAAGAGATCTTAAGTTCCATGTTGGTGATTGGGTCTATTTGAAGGTATCTCCTGTGAAAGGTGTGATCTAGTTTGGTAAGAAGGGGAAATTGAGTCCTAGGTATATGGGGCCGTATAAAATGGTGAGGGGAGTGGGAAAGGTGGCATATGAGTTGGACCTACCTAATGAGATGCATTTGATCCATCCGATTTTCCATATATTGATGTTGAGGAAATTCATATGTGATCCAAACTCCATAGTTCCTTTGTATGATGTGAACATTGAATAGGATTTGAGTTATGAGGAGGTCCAGATGAGATTCTAGACCAACAAGTGAAAATTCTAAGGAACAAGGAAGTTGCATCCGTCAAAGTACTTTGGAGGGATCAACAAGTTGAGGGTGCTAAATGAGAAGCAGAAGTGGATATGATAAAGCATTACTCGAATCTACTCCACTCTATTCAATCCTAAGGTATTAGGAAATTCTTCCTAAAATCTCTAATTCCTTGCATTTTAGTTTTACATGATGCATGCACTTATTTGTATATTTATGGACTATTTTGAAAGTAGATTTTGAAAATTTCATGAAATGATACTTAACTTGCATTTTTGCATGCATGCTTGGTTCTTAGCAGATATTACTCCTTAGAGCTTTCCTTTAAGTACATTCGAGGATGAATGTTCACGGGGGAGATATTGTAACGACCCTCAGTTTAGGGCCTAAGTCTGTAGAAAAGTGACCTAGAGTCAGTTTTATGAGGGTGACTTATGACCTATCAATGGACTTACGACACATAGGGTGGTTCCTAAATATGAACTTCAGAAATGGAAAAAGTTTCCAAGTGTGAGGGTAAACCAAAAACTCAACGATAGCTGGTAGAAGGGATGACATATCATAGATAGGTTTGTGGGTGAGGTTGCATGGGGTTCCTTTATCCATTATATTGGATCGTGGTGCATAATTAACTTCACACTTTTGGAGGTCTTTTCAAAGGGTTCTTGGTACTAAGGTTCACCTTAGTATAGCCTTCCACCCTCAAACAGATGGCCAAGCCGAAAGGGCAATCCAAACACTTGAGGATATGCTTAGGGTTTGTGTCTTAGAGCTTAAAGGTAGTTGGGATGACCATCTTCTATTGATTGAGTTTGCCTACAACAACAACTATCACTCTAGCATCGGTATGACTCCTTTTGAGGCTCTTTATGGGAGATGTTTTAGATCATCGGTGGGTTGGTGTGAGGTTGGAAAGGTGGCTTTATTGCGGCCAAATCTAGTTATGGATGCTCTTGATAAGGTTAGAATGATTAGGGAAAGGTTGAAGACACCCTAAAGTCATCAAAAATCCTATGTCGATGTAAGAAGAAGTGACCTAGAATTCCAAGTTGGTGATTGGGTTTATTTGAAGGTTTCTCCAATAAAAGCTATGTTCAATTTTGGTAAGAAAGGGAAATTGAGTCCAAGGTATGTTTGTCCTTATGAGGTGATAAAGAGGGTTGACAAAGTAGCTTATGAGTTGAAGTTGCCTAGTGAAATGAATTTGGTCCATCCGATGTTCCATGTTCCTATGTTGAGAAAATGTGTTGGTGATCCTAATGCCATTGTGCCTCTTGATGTTGTGGGTATTGTTAAGGATAAATTAACTTATGAGGAGGTTGCGATTCAGATCCCAGATAGGCAAGTGAAGAGATTGAGGAACAAGGAGGTGGCATTCGTTAAGGTCCTTTGGAGGAACCAACAAATCGAAAGTGCTACTTGGGAGGCCAAAGGTATTGTTAAGGATAAATTAACTTATGAGGAGGTTCCAGTTCAGATCTTAGATAGGCAAGTAAAGAGATTGAGGAACAAAGAGGTGGCATCCATTAAGGTCTTTTGGAGGAACCAACAAGTCACAAGTGCTACTTAGGAGGCCGAAGAGGACATGAAAAAGTGGTATCCTCATTTTTTCCACTCCACTCAAGCCTAAGGTACTAATCCTAAGTTCCATATATGATTTAAAGTCTTACATTTCAGCCCCTATGTCATTCATATGCATTCATGATTAAGTGGGTAAACTCATGATGATTTTACACTTAGGTTGAGAATTTGAAAATGGTGTTCTACATGTTATGTTGCATTCTTCTTGGGGCTGATTTGTTCATCATCACTCTTGTCTTGTACGTCTCTTTTATATTTGGGGACGAATGTTCCCAAGGGGGAGATATTGAAATGACCCCAAAAAGTGCCCAAAAATGTGCCTCAAAATGCCTAGAATTTTACTTTCCGTATATCAAATTTGTTCATTATTTCAAAAATCCAACTTCATATTTGTGATCAAGGGATCAAAATTAGGTAAAAAGGGTCTAACCTCAATTTAAGAGCAAAAAATTAGCAATTATAATTTTGCAAGTGACGATTTCCAGAGAGCAGTGTGTGTCCTCTCCGCGACTCGCACTGGTGTATTTTTCTGCCTGTTTTTTTTAAGTTCGTCGAAATTTTTCTAATTGTTGGGCCCAAGTTTTCCCAAACTTGTTTTTACCTATACTTAGCCAAATTTCACCCTCATGTTCTCCTAAATATTTTCCAATACTCAGTCAAACACTTAATCATATTTTCACTCCCCAAACTCAAGTCCCAAATCCTCAGCCAAAGCTAAGGTTTCTTTCAAGGTTCTTCTTCAAGCTTCCAGCCTCCATCTTCAATCTTCACCAAGAGCTTCCCCAAAGCTAAGGTATGTGGTGTTGAACCATTGGGTCCTTCCACCCATGGTGCTATGTCCAGCTAGGATTTCTTGAGGAATTGAAGGTTCAAAGCATGAAATATGATATGATTGATGTTATGATGATAAAATGAGCTTATATGTGTGATGTACTTTATATAAAGTGTTCCATTAGACCATACCCGATCCGGGGGGACAAGAGCCCGGGTAACCATGTTGGGGGATTATACTCATCAACCATGCGAGGGGTTTATACTTCGTCACCATGTTGGTAAGGTGTTATTACCATCAACCATGTGAGGGGTTTATACCACATAACCACCCAGGGGGTAGGAGGGGTTTATACTTCGTCCCCATGTTGGTCAGGTGTGATTACTATCAACCATGTGAGGGGTTTATACCACAAAACCACCAATGGATTAATACCTTGAATAGCTAGTTTGGTCTCTTTTACACATATGATATATCTATATGAGCGTAAGTCACTTAAGCATGTTTACTTATGCATTGATCATTTATGTCATACTATTATGTCATGCCTATTGTCTATTGTTATGCATGTTGATTATGAATCTTATCTCTTGTTGCATTGCATCCCACATACTTAGTACATCAAACGTACTAACGCATACTCTTGCCTATATGACATCACCATGTAGGAATTGGTGCCCAAGTTGATCATCATCCTCCTTCACGTGGCTAGTGGGTGCTATTTCAAGCTTATTGGTGAGTTCTCCATTTCTAGGACCTTGGTTTATTTTTCCTCTTGCCTTGTATTGAGATATTCTATGTTGTGTCCTATTTTGACTATGAGGGTGAGCCCGGTTACTTTGTCTTGGCCCCCGCTCTGTCTATGTATTTAGAGGTGTTTATTGGACAAGTTGTGTGTTCATGATATTAGCAATGACATCTTGTCTCTTGATGTTAATATTTTGGCAAGCTATCCCTTAGCCCCTTTACCCCTTATTCTTATTTTATCTCTTTTACATGCTTCCGCGACCAATGATGTGTAATGATAAGTTGAGAGGCTTGATTGGGGTTCCTTAGGGTTCCCCATTCTCTGTGTCACGTCTAGGCCCTAGGCTTGGGTTGTGACAAAATGATTAGGGCAAGCTAGGGTTTTCCAGAATCTTTCTAAAGGCTTCAAGTTCGATTTTTCAGGCTTTCCAAGGTATGTGAGTTTGATTTGTAGGTCTCTTTTCACCCACAAAGTCCTTCATATTGTATTTTACCTTTTCTTTAAGTTCCTTTAGGTTAATATGTATGTTAATGATGATTTCATGATATATTATGTTAATTAAATGACCTTAATGATATCCTATGATATTTTCACTAAGCATATATATATATATATATATATATATGAATTTAAGTGTTTGATGATGACCCCAATGATGGATTTTGTTGTTGATGAACTATGCGCTGTTTTGTATGTTTTAAATAAGTATGTTTTCATAATTTAAGTATAGATATATGATTTATGATTGTTCCAATTGAAAAGCTCAGGCCACCTAATTTTCAAGTAAAGTCTTGCATGATATATGATGATATTTGGGCACTATTTTAAAGTTGTGATTTGTCAAAGATATAAGCATGTTGACTTAATGCTCTTAAGGATGTTTAAGAAAGGTCCCCAAGATGAAAAGACAATTCTCACTTGGTGATTCCTAAGTTTGAGCTACTCCTCTAATTGCTACTTATGATTCTAAGTGTCATAATTTGACTAAACTATATTTTAAAGATTTTGTGGGATGGCTTAACATCGAATGTGACATCGAGGTAGGGTTCAGTAAGGGAGCCGTTGTAGCAATCCTTTGTTTCCTTAACTACGTTCCACCATAAGAACCCTTATAGGCTAGGCTAGTGGATCTATGTAGGTCATTCATTTTATATGAAGATGCATTTGAAGTGACGGAGTTCCACCTGGCAAATGGTTTCCCCGTGCCAACATAGGGGCTTATATTGGATTCCATGTAATAACTCACAGAGTCTTATATGTGGATTAAGGTCTTCCCGCAAAAGTTTATGACTCTATGATATGATTTCTATATGTGATCTTTCATGCATTGGCTCTTTTTCCATATTGAGCAATCTTCCTTGTGCATAATTAAGCTCATATGTATATACTTTTCATCTTATGTACACTTATATGTTATAATTATGAATGATGACATTAAAATTTCATGTCATGCATTGCATCTCACATACTTAGTATATTTCAATGTATTAGTACATATTTTGCCTGCATGATTTAACCATGAAGGGACAGGTAATCCTCCACCGACTCGTGGCTACTTTCTGGAGTTCGAGACTAGCATTTTTGGTGTGGTGATCCCTTAGTTTGGAACTCTACCATTTTCTATCTAGTATTT
>DF358283.1:75422-90902 GCA_000787875.1 Solanum virginianum
CCCGATATACCTATTTTAAAACATACTCATACATACCAAAATGCTTCTAGATATCTAATAGCCCAAATAAAGGTGGAGCTTACCAACTACTAAACTAGAAGTCTCTGGTCTACTAGAAATGTGAGGTGTCCTGAGTACCTGAAACTGCATTAATATAATGAAGTACCTCAAAACAGGAACATCGGTATATATAAAACATGTAAGGTTATGTAAAGCAGACGAAATAACCAGTAGACATGGAAGGGTGTTTAAATGAATAAAATATCAAGAAGGTAAATATGTATGCTCGAAACACAATCCAAATGAAAACTATGACCAATCTGCAGGAAACTCACCTAACATTACTTTCTTATTCATTTATGCATATGTAACATCCCTATAATTTGCCTAGATAATATCTTTACTTCTTTATTTGGTTTTGATGTTTCCATAATAATAACTATCAGGTAATCGCATGATGGTCAACTATCTGTGATCTATGATCCTTGTATGGCATTTGAAGCCCACCGTTACTACCTTGCATAAAATCTTATAGTCCAGATTACGAGGTCTATCAAGGTACGCCCCCTCAGGACTCCTCTATACTCTGCCCACAGGCCTGTATGAGGCAGGTGAATTCATAATGGGATCTTCAAGATGACTCTATCTAAATTCTATGCACAAAATAGCATTACACATAGTGGCTCTAAAATACCCTCCCCACGCTGCAGAGTAATATATAATTTCTATTTGCATATAAGTCTTGTAATAAGTAACTCAGTAATCTCATAATCTATGCTATACTTGTTAATTGATTTCTTTAGATTAAGAATCATATATCGATATGAACTATACACATATGGATAATCTGTGGACAATTGGTTGTTTTAATTTTGTGATGCAATGTACCTGGTAACTTCAAGGAGTTTCGACTGAAGACATATATGGTGAAGTGGAGGATGATATTTTTTTACTATAATAAAGTACTATAAGTCTATAGGTTTAGACATCCAAGATGGAAAGACTTGCAAGATAGGATTTCTTGGTCAAGTAATCTCATATGACATCTATACTAGGAATATGCGGCTCTGGGTCATGCCTTAATGGAAAAATAGGTTTTAGCTTTACACACCTTACTTTGGGACTCACTATCTTACATTGTGTCATCATCTCCTTCACTGACCACTTCATGTATAATATAACATCATATAGGGTAGTATAAGAAGCTACTCAAGAAGCACCACAAGAATAAAATTGTAATAATGTGGCAAGCTCAACAATTACGATAGATAAATGGCGTGTCGCTACCGCCTAGTCTTTAGCTACTTCCTAAGTGGGCTTAGGACTTACCTATGAGGTCAAAATTACTCCCTAGTCCATACTCCACAAATAACCAGCCCCCTTACCCATTTAAGTGATACCTATAAACTCAATGTTATTGCTTCCAAACACCATTCTGTGAGTTCTTTGTCAAACAATGTCAAGTTCCTTTCTGAGCTCATAGTTTAAGTTGGTGGAGAATACTACCATCATTGATAATAATAGAAGATCATAAAAGAAACTACAATATATTATTTAGTAATTTAGGTATTTCATCAAAAACTTGGCAAGCAACAACTTGCAAGAATTATGAAAGATATATTTTTCATACCTAGCCTTCCATTTGCTGCCTCAATACAATACAACCACAACTTCCTTTAATCAATACAATCAGCCGCAACATCCTTCTATATACTCCCACCTCACAAGTACATCAATTATATTGGGAAAATTATGGACTTATGACTTCCTATCATTATCTCGTGATCCTACCCATAAATTAAACGTAAAACATATCTTTGAAACATATTTATGGATATAGAAGAGGAGTCTTACCTTTGGAACCAAGAAAGTAATTCCTTCCCCTTCTATTAACCAATACCACACCTTTTTCCTTCAAGAGAATACTTGGCTAGGTATGTATATTATGGTCTATAAAGATTACGACACTTTATTCTCAAGGAAATCAACTTACCTTAAGCTTGGGAAGATTGGAGATGAAGAACCCTAGAAAAATTCTGAAATAAAGATAGAACAACTCTTAGAGTAGACTGTTGAGAGTTTTTGGTATATGAAATGATATCCCTAAGGTACAATATAAAAACACAAGTCTTTGATCGATTTTCTTAAAGTGCCACATGTCCCGCAGTTATAGGGCAGTGAACACGTCTATCGTAGAATGTCCATAACTTTTTAATCCAAAGTTGTATTGATGAGCCATTTGTTTTGATTGAAACTAGAATCAAGTACCTTTCACTTGATAGGTTTTATCCTTCTAACTATATAAGGATATATGCTTATTCAAAGTTAGATTACAAATGAGGTCATTTAAAATATTCTATTACAATGAATCCTCAAACTTGAACCTTTTCTTTAATGAACTCTTTGACTTATATTTTTGATGTAATGCTTCAAATAAATTAATATAAGAAGTACTTGGTATTTTAAACCAATTTCTAAAACATTCTCCCAATGTCACATCGATGCACTGGTGTTTATAAGTCACAACATATATTAAGTCACGATCCTTGGGATCATTCATCCTCGAATGAAAGTTCCACCTTAAAATGATTTTTACCCTATTATTTTGTAGAAATTTTGGTAGAGTTTCTTTCATAAAGAGGTCTATCCAAAACCTATCAACTAACTAAAATACATACAATATGCTTCACTAAGAATCACAATAATGTAATATTTAATGGATATCCATTAGGTTTTGGTCGGCCTTAAACAAATGCAAACTACACTAACTAATTCAACATACCTTATACTATGGATACCTCAACTCCGAGGAACATATGCTATATTGAAATTATATATCCATACCAAGCACATGAATATATAACATATAAATTAACCAGTACTACAAGGCACACATAATCTTAATACTCAAACGAAGGAGTGATGACATTAAAAACCTTGGGGAAGCTACTGGAATATGTGAGGATACTGGGACCTCATGTTAGCTTCTTCCCAAGTGGCTTATTCTATATTTTTACTTCTCCAAAGTACGTTGACTGATGGTATGTCTTTGTTCCTCAACTTCCTAACTTGTCGATCTAATATTGCCAGTGAGACTTCTTTAAATGATAACTCTTTTGAGAGTTTAATATGTTCTATTGGAATAACCTTTGTAGGGTCTCCTAAGCATTTGTGTAACATAGACATATGGAAGATTGAATGTATTGCAGCAAACTCTGGAGGCAATTCAACTTCATAGGCCACTTGGCCAACTTTTCGGATAAATTTGTATGATCCAACATACTTGGGACTCATCTTACCTTTCCTCCCAAATCTCATAATGTCTTTCATAGGTGATACCTTCAAGAATACCCAGTCATAAACTTGGAACTCTAAGTCTCTACACCGCATGTCTGTAAATGATTTTTGTCAACTTTGAGCAAACTTCATGTGCTCCTTAATCAATCTTAATATTTTAATAACTTGGTGGACAAGAACTGGTCCTAATATTTATGTTTCACCTACTCTATACCAACTAATAAGGGATCTACACCGCTGCCCATATAGGGATTCAAATGGAGCCATGTCGATGTTAGAGTGATAACTATTATTATAAGCAAGTTCTATCACGAGAATGTGATCATCCCAATTGCATTTAAAGTCTAGAATGCATGCTCTCAACATATCTTCAAGTGTTTGGATAATGTGGTTTGCTTGGCCATCTATCTATGCTGGAATGTTCTAAGGTCCTCCTGTGTCCCCAAACCTTTTCGGACTAATCTCCAAAAATGTACAGAAAACTAGGCACCTCTATCTGAAATAATGGGCAGTCGAGTTCTATGCAAGTGAATAATTTCCTTTATATATAACTTGGTATATTCTTAAGTTGTGCTTATGGATTTAACAGGCAAAAAGTGAGTTGATTTCCTCAATCAATCAACAATCACCTAGATGGAATCATGTTTCTTAAAAGAGAAATGCAAACCTATAACAAAATCCATATAATAGCCACCTATTTCTATACTAGAATACCCATAGTCTAAGCTAGGCCACCGTGCCTCTGATACTCTATTTTAACTTGTTTGAAATTGGAGCATTGTGCTACATACTCAATTACATATCTCTTCATATTGTTCTACTAATAGACCTCCTTAATGTCATGATACTTCTTTGTGGAGCCTAGATGAATTGTGTATCATGAACAATGTGCTTCTATCATAAACTGCTACCTCAACCTATCTATATCGATAATACATAGTCTGCCTTGGCATCTCAAGATGCTATCTTCTACTAGCTGAAATGCATTAATTTGATATGCTCAAACCCCTTCTCGATGCTGGCACAATAAATGATTATCATATTTTTTCTTTTTTTTAATGCCACTAATGATGACTTTGGAGTATTTTGCACTAGTATGCCTCCATCTTTATATTTTAGTACTCAGACTCCTAGGCTAGATAGTCTTTGCACATCTTGTGTTACTTTTTATTCTACCCATAGTAAATACTCTACGCTGCCCATAGATAGTCTGCTACCATGTTAGCTTTTCTTGGGTGGTAGAGAATGTTCATATCATAGTCCTTTAACAACTCTAGCCACATTCTTTGCCTCAAATTCAACTTTTTTTGCATGAAAATGTATTAGAGACTCCTGTGATCTATGAATATATCAACATGTATCCCATATAAGTAGTGATGCCAAACCTTAAGTACAAATACAACTTCTGCAAGCTCTAAATCATGAGTTGGATAGTTTTGTTCATGTTTCTTCAATTTTCGTGAAGTGTATGTTATAACCTTCCCATGCCGCATCAAGACACATCCTAGGCCAATGCTTGAAGCATCACAATAAACTGCATACCCTTCTATAGCCTCTGGTAAGGCTAATACTGACACCATAATCAATTTATCTTTAAGCTCTTTGGAACTTCTTTCACAAGTATCTAACCATTGAAACTTAATTGCTTTCTGCATCAACTTTGTCCATGGAGGTAGAAATAGAGGAGAAGCCCTCCACAAATCTTCAGTAATAGCCAGCTAGCCCTAAAAATTATGTACCACTATTAGAGTAGTAGGTCGAGGCCAACTCTTCACAACCTCAGTCTTCTAGAAGTCTACACTAATGCCTTCACCAAATAACACACAACCAAGAAAAGCCACCGAGTTCATCCAAAACTCATATTTAGCAAACATGGCATATAACTAACTAGTGATCTTAAATGATTTGCATATACTGTGGTGTCATGTGAATAGATCAAGATGCTATCAATAAATACAATCACATAGAGATCAAGAAAGGGTTTGAAACTCTATTCATCATATCCATGAAGACTACTAGCACATTTCTTAGTCCAAATGACATGACAAGGATTTCAAAATATCTATATCTCGTATAAAAGGTTGTTTTGGGAGATTTAACTTCTTGAATCCTTAGCTGGTGATGCCCCGATCTCAAGACAGTCCTTAAAAAGTATATAGTTCCTTGTGATTGATCAAATAAGTCATCTATCCTATGAAGGGGATATTTATCTTTATTGTTATTATATTCTGTTGTCTGTAATTGGTACACATTCATATCATGCCATTCTTATTGCATACCAACAATACTAGAACACCCCAAGGCGATTTGTTGGGGTGACTAAAGCCTTTTTCAGGTAAATCTTTCAACTGCGCCTTTAATTCCTTAAACTTTGCTGACACCATTCTATAAGGTGGAATGGATATAGGTTGATTGTCGGGATCTACATCAATACCAAAATCAATCTATCTGATTGGGGGTAACCCAAGAAGTTCAATCAGGAAATACTTCTAAATATACATTCATAAAGGGCATGGATTGAAGGGTTGGTACCCGATTTTCAGCTTTAAGGTCTCTTCTCGGATCAAGTGATATAAACACCCTTTTCTATAAGTATTTGCCTTCAGATAGGAAATTAACCTTCCTTTATTCATCAAGGCATTGTGTTTCCACTGCAGCACTGGCTTGCTAAGGAAATGGAATCGAGCAATCTTAGATCAAAAATCAACTATAGCATAGTAAAAGGACAACCAATCTATGGCATAATGATATCAAAATCAACCATCTCTAGATATATCAAATTTTCCAATGTTTCATAGCCAGATACTATTACTAGACACCCATAATATACATTTCTAGCTATAATAGATTCTCTTATCGAGGTTGATACTACAAATGGCTCACATAATAACTTTGGCTATATTCCAATGTTCTTAGCAACTAAAGGAGTAACATATTATAGGGTAGACCCTTAGTCTATCAACGTATACACATCATAAAAGAATATAGATAAAGTACGTGTAACTACATCTAGGGATGCCTTAGAATCGTATTGACCAGCTAATGCATATATGTGGTTTGAGTCAGCTCCAGAACTAGATCTTTTACCTCTACCCAAACCTCTAGCTACTAGTGTTTGAGGACTATGCGATAAAGATGGTGCCTATGATAAGGATGCTCTTATGGAGCTAGTATATCATGGCCTATCACCTTTACCCTCAGCTCCAGGCCTGGGATAGTCACACATCTTATGGCCCTTGATTCCACACCTATAACAAGTGGTAGATCCATATAAACTTCTCTAAATGAGACTGACCACACTATCTATAAATAGGCCATGGTAGTGGTCCTTGGTTAGCACCTTTTAGGTAGCGATAGTCAGGGGTCCTCGATGTCAGACTTTGCTGCTACCTGGATATTGATGACTGGGCTATGACACTAACTATTCAGTGGTCTACTATATAATCCTGCCTAGGTGGACCTCAACTAGAATAAGTTCTATCACCTCCCTGAGATATACTAGCTGTCCGGGACCTTTCACTTGTTCCCTTTCCCTCTCAGCCTTATAGTTTTATGAGCAGTCTTTTGTTTGCTGAGCATGTGCCATCCATCTTGCAATATCTATGTCCTAATTTAATGCATCAATCATACAAGAACCAATCAAGTGATATCCCCATCCAACCACAAAGTGATGCTTCCTCACATCCTGGGTACTAACCATCTCAGGCGCATATCTAGCCAATTGAGTGAACTACATGCTATGCTATCTGACTCTATGCTTTCTCTGTCAAAAGTGTAGAAATTCCTAACCCTTTCCTCCCTAATCTCCTGGGAAAAAAAGTGCTCTACAAAGGCATTAGAAAACTCATTCCAAACTACTTGGGAAGTATTTGGTCCCTTAGAATCCATCCATATTTCATACCATGCGATGCCAACATCTTTTAGTTGATAGGAGGCCAATTCAACTGCCTCTACTATAACATATACATAACCCTAAAAATTCTGTTTGTCTCATCTAGAAATTGTTGTAGGTCCTCTATCACATTAGATTTGATGAAAACTGGGGGATTCATATGAAGGAAAATGTACTCTGGATCCATTGGCTTCTCCTTATATAATTTTAGGTGCAACTGCATTTTGTCCTTAGACCTGAGTAGCCAAAAAATGAGTGAGAAATTGAATTGCCCCTCTAAAAGGCACCTGGTGGTGGTACAGGCTTTGTATGAGCTACTGCTGACACTATTGCAGGTGTAGAAACTTTTGCAGACCCTTCTGTCCTAGGAATATGAGGATTTGGTAACTTAGGACATGGCAAAGTGATGGTTTGATCACCCAATAGTTGAGTCTGCTTTGAAAAAGCTCTCTCTTGGGTAGTGCTAACAGTGGCTCACGGGCCAACTTTAACTCTTCTTGTAATAGACATAATTTGTATCACAAATAAAAAGAATGTGAGTAAGAATTAACAAGCTATGAAATAGCTCAATCACACGATCTAGGTTATGAAAGTAGGTAAAATTCCTCAATTCCCATGTAATCCCTAAATTATAAATATGGTGAGCAACACATTCAGAAGAAAGGTCCTACTAGACACGACTTTATGGACTCCCAAGGACACTTGAACCTTGTGCTTTGACTAAGTTTGACACGTCCCATCTAAAAGGGGGTGGACAATCAGGATTTTCACAAGTACCAACTAACTATAAGTACTAAACTTATGCCAAATATATGGACTCATAAGGAGTGGGAAATAAACCAAGACACATAATAAAACATATATATCTAATGGCCCATGGGCTACTTATAACTGAAGCACAACCAAGTCTAAGAAGTCTCTAAAGAGTGCACCTGAAAATATGACAACTAGTCAGGATAGGGTCTTGACATACCTATTTTAACACATACACAAACATACCAAGATATAGGCTTCTAGATATTTGATAGCTCCAGATAAAGGTGGAGCTTACCAACTGCTAAACTAGAAATCTTTGATCTACTAGAAATGTGAGGTGTTCTGAGTACCTAAACCTGCATTAATAGAATGCAGCACCACAAAATAGGGATGTTTGTACATATAAAACATGTATAGGTTGTAGAGAAGACAGAACAATAAGTAGACATGGAAGAGTGTTTAAATGAATTAAATATCAAGATAGGTAAATATGAGCATATATATGCATGAGGCTCAATCTAAATTGAAAGTATGACCAATCTGAAGGGTTCTCACCTAGCATTACCCTTCTTATTCATTTATACATATGTAACAATCCTATATTTGCCTAGGTGATATCTTTTCTTCTTTATGTATCATTACCATATCCGTAACAAGAACTATCAAGGAGTCACATGATGGCCAATTGTCTGCAATCTATGATCCCTGTATGAAATCTATAGCCCACTGTCATAACCTTGCATGAAAATCTTATAGTCTAGGTAATGAGGTTTGTTGAGGAATATCCCCCAGGGATCCTGTATGGTCTGCCTGTAGGCCTGTATGAGTCAGGTGAATCCACAATGGGAAATTCAAATCGACTCTATCTAAATTCTTTGTACAGAATAACATCTCATGTAGTGGCCATAAAATACCCACCCCACACTGCAGAGTAGTATATAATCTCCATTTGTATGTAAAGCTTGTAATAAGTAACTCATGAATCTTATAACTTATGTTACACTTGTTAATTGATTTCTTTAGATTAAGAATCATATATCTATGTGAACTATACACATATGGATAATCAGTGGACAATAGTTTGTTTTAACTTTGTGATGCATATGTACCTGACAACTTCAAGGAGTTTCGACTGAATACATATTTGGCGAAGTGGAACATGACTTTTTTTTTACAAGGAAAAGAGTACAACAACTTTATATGTTTAGAGATCCAACATGGAAAGACTTGCAAGATAGGAATACTTAGTCAAGTAATTTCATATGACATCTACACTAGGAAAATGCGACTCCTGGTAGTGCCTTAACGATGAAAGAGATTTTAGCTTTACATACCTTACTTTGGGACTCAGTTATGTCCCTTCTTATCCTAAACCACCAAAAATGTTATTTTAGATCATCATACATCTTCGCCACACCAGGATGGATGGAATATCTAGCACAATGGACCTTCTCCAATATCAATCTCATCCAAGCCCCTACCTTAGGCATACAGATCCTACCATTTATCCTTAGAAACCCTCAAAATCAATACTAACCGCTTTAGTTTCACCGATCAACACTTTATCGCAATCAAGCATATTATAGCATCCTTAAACTGATGAGCAAAAATCTGATCAAGCAATGAAGATCTAGCCTCAACAAAGGACAAAATACTCTGAGGAGGGGAGACATCCAACCGAACCATCTATCTAGCGAGAGATTGAACGTCCAAATTAAGGGTCTCTCCTCAGCCCTCAGGAATGCCAAACTCCCCATACTAGTGGTCTTTCAGCTTCAAGCATCTGCTACTATATTTGCCTTCTCGGGGTGATATAGAACTGAGATGTCATAATCCTTAAGCAACTCCAACCAACTATGCTATCTCATGTTCGGATTAGGCTGAGAAAAAATGTATTTGAGACTCTAATGATAATTAAATATCTTACAATGCACCCTATAAAGATAATGTCAACACAAACACAACTACAACTAGCTTCAAATCATGGGTAGGGTAGTTTCTCTCATGCACCTTTAACTGTCTAGAAGCATAAGCTGTCACCTTCCCCCTTTGCATCAATACACCATCCAAACCCACTCCAGAAGAATCATAATATACCACAAATGGCACTCCCTCCTCGGGTAAAATGAGAATAGGTACTGAAGTCAACAAATCCTTGAGCCTTTAAAGCTCACTTCACACTCTTCCGACCATTGAAATGTCACATCCTTCTGAGTAAGTCTGGTCAAGGGGGCATCTATAGAAGTGAATCCCTAAACAAAATGTCGATAATACCGTACAATACTAATGAAAATCCAAATCTTTATCATAGAAGTAGGCTTAGCCCACTCACAATCAGCTGCCACCTTGGCCAGATCTATCATAATACCACCCTTCATCACCAAATGCCCAAGGATTGCCATAAACTGAAGCCAAAACTCACACTTTGAGAACTTTGCATACAATTTCTCCTCACTCAATCACTAAAGTACAGTCCTTAAACACTGAACATGATCAACCTAACTCTTGAAATAAACTAAGATATCATTTATAAACGCAATCAGAAATATGTCCAAATAGGGCTTGAACACTCAATTCATCAATTCCATAAAAGCAGCTAGGGCATTAGTCAACCTGAATGGCATAACCACGAACTCATAATGACTATAATGGGTCCTGAAAGTTGTCTTTGGGATATCAGACTCCCAAACCCTCAACTAATGATAGCCAAACCTAAAATCAATCTTGGAGTATAACGAGGCACCTTGACACTGGTAAAAAAGGTCATCAATTCTAGGGAAAGGATACTTGTTCTTGATGAACACTTTGTTCAGCTGGCGATAGTCAATACATATCTATATAATGTCATCTTTCTTCTTCACAAATAGGATAGGAGCACCCTAGGGAGACACACTATGACAAATGAATCCCTTTTTCAATAAATCTTCTAATTGCTCCTTTAATTCAGCATGATCCATCATATAGGGGCAATAGAAATAGGCTTAGTACCTAACTCCATATCAATAGCAAAGTCAATATGATGATCCTGAGGGACACCAGGCATATCAATTTGAAATACATCTATATACTCTCCAAAAACCCTTGTAGTCTTCAGTGATGATGACTCTTGCGAATAGACCCTAACATGAGCCAAATATGACAAACATACCTTCTCTATCAATTGAAATGCATGCATATATGAAATAACTCCTTTGGGATAGGAGCTAGGTGCTCCAGTTCACACCAACAAAGGCAAGTCGTGGCAAGATAAGGTGACAGTCTTCGCATGACAACCAAGAATAGTATAATAAGGTGACGACTAATCCATGTCTAATATCATATCGAAGTCAACTATATCCACCAATATCAAGTCAGTAACAATATCTCTCCCCATAAAAGTCATAACACAACCTTGATACACCCGATTCACCACTAATGATTCACCTACAAGGGTGGAAACATAAATAGGCTCGATAAGTAGCTCACTCATAATAGCATGATCAGAAGCAAAATAATATTACACATAAGAATAAGTAGTGCCTGGATCAAATAAAACTAAAGCTAATTGGTGACACACTAGAACCATACTTGTGATAATCGCATCAAAGACCTCTATCTCAGCTTTATCTTGGATAGCCTAACAGACTCACTGCATACCACTAGCCTGTGGGCCTCCATGGGCTCCATCTCTCATTGTCTAATGACCTCCCCTAGTGCCACCCCTTATGCCTTGAGAGGTGTCTCTCGTTACAGTTCCTGGAATTGGATGGGCTGGCTGAGTCCCTGAAGAATTGGCTAGAGGTGCACTGTGTGGCCAATAGTTCGGAAGTGTCCAACCTCATAAAAAACATAACAAGCCCTGGGGTCTCGCCCTTGAGATAACTGTGCCAAAGAACCACCACGTCTGGCTGCACCAAGAGAGCTATTATAGCCTGTCTATGTAGGCATAGACTAGTCCATATTATCAGATGCGAGGACGACTACGTGGACTATCTAGCCTTGATGGCCCTACATCTGGAACTCTCTATCTTATGGCGAGGGTCTACTAAATTAGCCGTGCAATAGGATTCTCTTCCCAGCACCCTATCTATCCTGTCTGATGCACTCTACAATATGAGCATGACCCACTGCACTCTGAAATATGCCTCTAGCTAAAACCAAAGAAGTTGTAGCCTCTTGAAGATACCCTATCAATCCCTTGGTGAATCATCGAATCCTCTCAAACTCCGTAGGGATTCTAGACAAGGCATTTCTGGACAATGTATGAAATCTGGCCTCATAATCTAAAAGTGACATAGAACCCTACTAAAGTCTGTGAAGCTCATCGCAGTGACTATTTTGAAGGCTATATGGTACAAACCTCTCCAAGAATACCTTTGTAAACCACTCCTATGTCATGAATGGAGATCCAATAAGTCAACGAGCCAAAATGACCTTCACTACTCCTTAATTAGGCTGGTGAAGTAGTAGGAGGTATAACTAACTCCATGTCACTTAAGGATAGCCAAATTACATAGCCAGTCTTGACACTCTAATAAGATGTCATAAGTTGTATCACCCAGGGTGCTATCAGATCTTGGGGGATCCAATCATATAAACTGCTCAAAGCTCTTCTCCATAGCAGGCCTAGTAGAAAATAAAAGTAGAAAAAATTTAGGTAGTGCAGTAGATAGAGCAATAGCCTATCCCTAAAGCTGTAAAACTAAACTCAGCTGAGATGTTAGAGGAAGAATTATAAAAGTCATAGGAGGATCTGCTAGGACTGAGGAGGGACCGACATGGATTAGGGCTGGCTCAGCTAGAGTTATAGAACGTCCAATTGGCACTACATAAGTAGGTGCATCAATAACAACTAGGGCCAGAGGAAATCCCTCCAATGTAACCAATACTCACAATAGTAAATCCTAAATTGAGGGCATAGAATCTAGAGCTGAAGGTGGTGGAATACGGTCTATATGTCCCTATGGCGAAGCTTCCTCTTTAGCATGTCCTCATCCCCTGGCCCTATTATGAACCCTGCCTCGACCTTGAGCGGGAGTCACATCAATTGGCTCAGGATCATCCACTAACCTGTAGGATCTAGTAATCAATATTTGCATAGAAGGAGTTGTTTAGACACTTCCAAAATAGTATATATGAAGAAACATGCAAATGGAAGCAAGATATGAAATCTTTTCTTATAAAGTATCATGTAGCCTCTTGAAGATGGGTATGGACGTCTACATACCGATCCATAAGATTTTACTCGATACCCTGTTCTTGAGTCACAATCTCGATAAACCTAGCTCTCTAATACCAAACTTTACACGACCCAAATTGGGTTACAACTAAAGAGAATAAAGTAAAGCAAAAGCAACCATATATTTAATATAAAACATAAAACCTGGAGTTAGAATCTTACTTATGGTCCATGATCCCCATTAGCTCATGGAATAGAGTGCATAAAGTTTTGCTTACTGACAGTAGATCTATGAATTAGTATATGGGTTGTGGTGTGAATCACCGGTCGTAAAACTAACCTTTCTACCTTTTCAGCATTGGTTTGCTGCCTTGACCCTTTTTCTACATATTCTCCATTGAACAAACTATTACCCTATAATCCACTAGTCCTTGAGTCCAAAAATTACAACAAAAATAAGAAAATTAAACTACCTATATGTACAAAAAGTGAAAATAAAACAAGCACAAAAAAATTACTGCAAATATCTTAGGTTTCCTCCTAAGTAGTGCCTGATTTACTATCGTAACATGACCTAGACAACTTGTTTACTCACACTTCACCAAGTGCCCAAACTTCTATATTCAGATCATCGGGTCTCTTCATGGACCGATATATATTGAAAATGACTACTTTATCATTCAATCTAAGCTTGAGTTGGACTGATTCTATGTCCACTAGAGCTCATCTAGTGGTTAGGAAGGGCCTTCCTAAGATGATTTAGACTTCGAAGTCAACCTCACAATCTAGAATCACGAAATCTGTAAGGAAAATGGATTTTTCCACTTTGACGAGAGCGTCATACAATATCCCCACAAGCTTCTTCAATATCCTGTCACCCATCAACAACCATATGATTTTGGTGTAGGGGCTCCCAATCCTAACTTCTTGAACACTAAAAAAGGTATTAAATTAATATTGGCACCTAAATCACATAATGCCTTTGCAAAGTACACATCTCTGATACTGTAGGGTATGGTGAATGCTCTGGCATCCTCTTTGTTATACACCAAGTACCTTGTTGCAATATCACTACAATGCTGAAGCTCCTACGAGAGATCTTGGCTTACAATCCTCTTTCTCGTCGTTAGGTCCTTCATGAATTTTGCATACACAACCATTTTCTCTAATTCAATGAGAGGAATGTTGATAGTTCACTGCTTTAACATAGAGATGAAATACTGAAACTTACCTTCCTCCTCCTTTTTGAGTCTCTAAGGGAAAGGAGATGGATGTCTTGGTATCAGTTTCAATTTCTTTAGTATCACTACCTCATCACTCACCTTATCCTTGGTGGTAGAATTCCCAATATCTACATCTTTACTTTCTACCATCTCCTCATAAATCTCATTATAATCTATTGGCATCGGTGGGTCATTAGTCTGCTTACCACCCCATGTCGTCACTCCATACACTACCTATCATTCTTTAGATTTTACACTATTTAGCTTTGCAATGTACCTTTCTAACATTGGTTTAATTGAGTAGACATCTGACCAAACTGTTGCTCCAACAACTTGATAACCACAAAATGAGATTCAATCTTCTGATTAATGCTTGAGATGTCATATTTCATTCCCTTCAAGGTCTCATCCTGAGCGTTAGCTATCCTAAATAATCTATCAAATATATCCTCAATCCTCAAACTACCAGCCACAGAATCATGATTGTGTGGTGGCACATACAGACCATTCTTGTATCCCCATCCACTATCTCTATCCTGCCCCCTATTTTTGTCATAGTGGCCATCTCGATTGTTATCTCTAAAAGCACTATCTCTGATAAAGTTCCAACCTTGATTCCCTTGATGTTGGCACCAATAGTCCTGATTGAATCCTTAGGTGTTGGCATGGAAACCCCCTATCTGATCAGTTACAAAACACGTGTCCTCTTCATAGTAAGGCTCCTCATACATGGGTACTTATGGAAGCTGATGTTTGACTGCATTTACGCGTTCTTATCTCTGCTTCATCAACAACCCCACATTAGTACTAATTCAAGCCAACTCTTGCATCATCTTTTCATTTATCTTATCCTGCTCTAAATTGGTACTAACTAAGAATGAGCTTTTAGTAGTTGACTTGTCTCTCTACGCCCATGCACAATTTGTCTTTGCAACCCTTTCCAGTAGTTTAGCTATAACTAAAAATGGACAATCTAAGAATGAGCCATCAGTGATTGTGTCAGCCACAACTTTACAATTGTCATCCAATACCCGATGGAAGATCTCCACTAAGGAATCATCAACGATCTTATAGGCCGAAATACTCCTTAAGAATTTTATAAATCTCTCCTATATTACTTATTAAATCACCACGCAATTGCTCAAAGTTTTTGA
>DF358283.1:90929-104036 GCA_000787875.1 Solanum virginianum
TATTTCAACTTTAACTTTTTCAACCTCAGAAAGAATCTCTTTGGAAAATCATTTTGCATTTCTGCCTAAGTGATGATAAAACTCTGTAAGAGTTTAGATAACTATACTATCACTTCACCTGTAAGCAATAATGGGAAGACATAGAGCCCAACAATATCCATGGAAAGATTTTGATTTTTCATCATACTCTTGCATACAAAGAACGACTTGTGTAGATGGTTATGTGGTTTCTCTAAGGGTAAGCCCGTGAAAAACCCTCTATTCTACAATATTTGTAATAACTCATTCGAAACAACAAATTTTGTGTCACCCGATAAGGAGGTAACACAATAGCACAGGTGGCATCCACTGCCATAGTGTCACGCCTGTATTGATTCCATATGTTAGCAATACCTTGAAGGTCCTATAGTGGTGGATTCACTTCCTCAAGTGGTGGTAGGTTATCATTATTCAGGTTTAATGTTGCATTTGCAACATTATTCATAGCATTATTTGTGTTGTCTTGGACCATTCTTCTTAGTATTCTCTGGATCTCTGGGTCAAACGAAGATAAGGGATTGTATCAATTTTGAGTGTTGGGCATACACTACACCTGTATGCTGAAACAAAACAAAAATAACGAGTAATGTAAAATAAAGCAAATAAGGATTAGTTCACAAAATACCCAAATTAAACCAGTCTAAAGTCGTATTCCCCAACAACGATGCAAAAATTTTGATGTCTCCCAAACTACACCTCCTTTTGAGAGGTAAAATCGATCACTATCAAAATATATAACCTAACCAAGGTCAGGGTTAAACCTAGAGGGAATACTGTCTAGACCTGGAGTAATTACGAGCAATTCAGATTAATTAACATATTAATCTCCCAAAAAGAGGAGTGCTTCAAAATGCAATAAGTAAACCTAAGCTAGAAGCAACTTATCAAGAGCAAGTATTAAGAAATCATTGAGAGAAGTAATTAGGTATAGTGTTCCCCATGATTTCCTAACTTAGTATAACCAGATAATTGTAATTATTTCTAGTGTGTAACATGCAGAACTGTTTAGTTATGTTGACCTAACCCTTTGATCTAGGCGAGAGGCAAATTTCACTACGTGATTTCATCCATTTATGCAGTGTTGCATTACGAACCATTAGTACAACCATCCTTTGATTTGATTAGGTTGATTAGATGAGAGAGATCACAACGAATCCTGTCAATTATCCTTATCCCATTTATTACCCCTTTAATCCAGTAAGTAAGAATTAGGTGAGTCCTAACATTGGCCACCGTTAAAAATCATTCTAAATGAAGTGATAATTAATAGACGCATGTGAACTTTCTAAGAATTATGGGTAATCCGATCATACTTTGTTAGTTCTTTATGGTTTTCACAACCCTAGTTGTGAATTTACCTATGCATGATTAATGTAGATGAAATAATCATGTTATGGAATAATATAGTGAAACACTTACAGTGATGAATTGAAGAAGAATAAACCTGAAAGCTCCTCAAGAAATCGCAATGTGATAATCCCAATATAAAGTAAAAAATGATCACAAAAGATGTGATCTTGAGTCCCTCCACTCGTTCCTAGACAGTTCTATTTTCCCCCTCAAAAAAACTTAAAAAATCTATTTATAGTAAAAAAAACAAATCTAAAACAGAATAGAAAAACTGGAATCGGCTACTCAGATGGACAAGGTTATGGGCCACAGATAGAATCATGGCCCTATGTGGGCTTTGTAATTTGCATTTTCCAAAAATTATCTTCAACTTATGAAACCTTTCTAGGAATCGTCTTTTGACTTACGAGCCATAAAGGGTTTTGTTTGCTAACTTTTCTAGAAAATCTTCAAAATCTTGATCCTCCAGGCATGATCTTATCCATGACCCATCATTTGACATACGACTTGTAAGTGACCTCATCTAATAACACTTCACTATTCAACATATTTTCTAATCTTCGACCTTCGAACTCATATATAGGTCGTGAAGCATTTTACAACTCGTCTAATAACTCGTATGTTTTAATATCTTAAATCTGCCTTTCTCTAGATCTAATGCATGACTTATCCTATGGCTTGTAGAATATACCACGGCCCATAGACAGCTCTGTAAGTCACCAAAAGCTTGAAATCTGTAGAACTTTACCCAAAATCATCTCGATTCCTGAAATCCTAAAAACCAAACACAAAAATACTTCAGACCTATTAAAATCATTTTGATAAAACACAAAATTCCAAGGTTTAAGTATCAAAAGTGTTATATTTTAGTAGCACATTATAGACTATACCTTACCTTAGGTGACCCTTCCCATTTTGGCTAGGGCTTTAACATGAACCATACCGAAACCTTCCCATTTTGGCATATGCTTTACTTAAGTGGATCCACTAATATAATACTATATAGTCATATAATCATCATCTCTACGGTGGTATGTAGTTATGAGAAAGGTAGGCTTTACATTAAGAACCCCTTAGGTCGATTCCCTACCCATAATCTTATTTAGGGCTAAGTCATATCCCATAGAATACATAAAACATGCTATACACAACTTCCAACATTTTTCATGCTTTGTTAAGATCATACTTTCATAGCTTACAAATAGTCATCATAATCCTTCATGAAATATCATGTCATAAGAATAGTCCATTTACTTTGCTTTTCAACTTAATGTGGGTTGACATTCCCACCTTAACATCATCATATATATTTGAGTTTTTTGTCACCCTCTTTATCATAATATCATCATAGCTTTCATAACATCATCATGGTCATGAAAGATGCTTTTACATACTTGAGATCATAATTATGAAATTTCATACTTTATCATAGGAGATTAGGACAACCTCTTTACTTCTATGAGGTAGTGGTAAGGTCTGCGTACATTCTACCCTCCCCAGACCCCACTTGTGAGATTTTACTGGGTATGTTGTTGTTGTTGTATCATAGGAGATTAGGGCTAAGTGTGGGTCTATGGGAATTTGAGTCAAAAACATGTAATTGAATGAGATTCATAGAGAAACTTACAATTAAAATCAAATTGGATCATCGACAAAGGAACTCACGTCAAGTCATTAAGCTCTTATCATGCATACTTTGAAATCACATGCTTTTACTTGAAAATCATATGCATCACAAAATGCATCATAATTCATGCATAATTAGTCATAATCATCATATAGGAATCATAATCCCTGCATTAGGAATCATGACTTAAAAGCCCATAAGAAATCATCATGAAACTTTGATGAAAAGAAGGTTTTGGATTGGGCATCATGGATGAAACTAATCCATGAATGAAGCCCAACATACCTCAAGTAGAATCCTTAGAATTAAAGAAGAAAATCTAGAAATCCTTAGTCAAACCATCAAGCTTTAGCTTTAATGGAACCCTTGACTTAGAGTGAGAAATATTGAGAATCCTTGAAAGAAATTTGAGGATTAAAGGCTTTGAATGAATTAGGAATAGAATTCATATTGGCTAGCTCAGTTAAATCTGTTAGGGTAGCCAAAACAATATAGTTTAGGACTTAGATGGATTAGAAATGTCAAAATCACCCTTTTATTAAAATTATTAGAGCCATCCATGGAACTCTTCCTGCGGGCTGTGTATCAACATACGATCTGTACTTCAGTCTATAGAACCTTATGCCACAAAAGTCAAGTTTCTAGAATTTGTAGCTTCCAACCTATGAATATGCAGAACAACCTATGGGTTCACTTACGGGCCATGGGTCCTTCTGGAAAGTAGTTCCAGACTTGGAATAATTTAAGTTCCTCAAGCCTCTTTCTACTAGACCTATTGATGGAATATAGATACTTATACATCCGTCTACTAACACGTAAGTCAACTTCCAGCAATCCTTCAATTTTTCATTTTCACTAGGCATTTTCCATGAACCCAACTATGCCCTATGGTTCCTTCTACGAGCCGTAGACTGGCTCGTGGGGTCAAACCTTCAACAAAATTCCTATCTTTTAGTTTTCTAGGCCTAGAAACATGAGAGGGGTTACAAATGCTTCATAGTCTCCTAAACAAAATTCCTATCTTTTAGTTTTCTAGGCCTAGAAACATGAGAGGTGTTACAAATGCTTCATAGTCTCCTACTCATATATATATGACACACTTCACACCCAGAGTAAGACTCTACTCAACATGGTAGGTTGCGCTCCCTATGAAACTTCAAAATTTTATGCTCTGATACCAATTTTGTTATGACCCAAGCTAGGCCCTAGGTATGGCATGGTAGTTAGGATTCCCGAGGAAATCCTCTTAGAATATCACAAGCAACAATAAGGTAAAAGTATCAATCAAACTTTTGAAGAAAGTAGAAATAAGTCTTAATCAATAAACTCAAAAGCAAAGGGTAAACTAGGTCAATGAGAGATGACATAGATATCATACATAATCCAACATACCTCTACATAGTCTAGCATAGGCGGAAGCTAAGACATGTCCCTAGATCACCCTCATAGAAAGTCATACAAAGAGGAGTCTTATAATATCCCAAATGCTAAAATAACAACAGTAGAGTAATACTAGGCTTTCCCTCACAATATGAGGACTCCCCATGAGTCTTCAAAGTAAATGCCAGAATCTAGCCACAAAAGTAAAACTATGAATGATCGTATATCCCTTTGTCCCTATATTGTGACATAATGTAGGCAAAGCATATGAGTTAGTACATTTAAATATACAAAGTATGTAGGTAATGCAATACAAGTGCATCATGTAGTGTAAGTGACCAAGTAGAGGCAGGGTAGAGGTAGATGCAAAGTTAAAGGTTGCGGTAGGGGCCAAGCCCAAAGAGCAGCACTAGCTTGAGATTCTGAGAGGGGCATCTCACCCAAGCCTGAACCTGAGGCTAGAGGAGATCAGATTCCTCCTAGGTATATAGCCATGCCATTACTATAGGATACTCTAATGAGGGTTTGGATGTGGTTCAGGCCATGGCATAGATCAGTAGTGTTACAGGTACCTAGGAGGTTTAAAACCTTGCAAATGTTCAAACTTCTATGGTTTAGGGTCTTTCTATTAAAGATCAGGTGGGCCAATCACCATCGGTTCTTACACTAGTATAAATTGCCCTTGACCTAGTTCTTGCAATTGATGATCAACAAAGTTATAAAAGGTTTCAGAAGATGAAACCACCCTAATTTCAATATAGTAAGGGTGAGGATGCCTCTAAGTTTTTGACACTATGACACAAGATATTAGAGGTCTGGGCCTAGTTAATCTCTAAAGAGTTAAATTTGTCACTCTTTAGCCTAGAGGCACAACTAAGGAGTGGTGAAGGACGTACATGAGTACAAAACCAATTGGATCCCCTTCAGTAGAATCGAATGTGTTGTTAGGTGTTTTCCAGGACCAATTATTCCTTGGAGCGTTCAAGTAGAGAGTCGAATGAGGTTTGAGAGCTTGATCCAGTGTAGCATGTCTGTTGTTGAGTATAAGGCATAATTTTGTTAGTTGTCTAATCATGCAATATCATTGATCCCTACTGAGGTGGAGAAATTTTATAGGTTTATGAGGTGTTAGATTTTCTTTATCAGATCTAATGTCTTCAAATTAGCTGATAAAGGAGACTCTTTTCATTCCATTGTGAGTACCACTAAGGAGGCAGAGTTGATAATTCATGAGGAGTTTGGGCATTACACTAAGACCAAAGCTACTGCTCACTATTCTGGTACCTTGTCAGAAGGTAGAGGGACTTATCCAAGGGGTAGTTTATTCCACCATTATGGTCCAGTGTATGCATCCTAGCCAGCTTCATAGGGTGGTTATAGTTTATCTAGTGTTTAGAGGTCGATGGGTTGGGGTGGTTATAGTATTCCATCTAGTTCTTCACAGAAGTATCGACTCTGAGATCTTATTATAATTTTCAAGACATTAGCCATATTATTAGACAGTGTCCTTTGTAGGCTCATTCCAGCTGATGTTCTGAAGTTTTGATGATTTAACAAACCATCGAAACATGGAACAAATGAGGGACCTAATCTAATGTCTGTTGTGAACCTAAAAGTGATACCCAACAAATCATACCCTATCTACCTGCCAATTTGTTATTTGTTGGTGCGTGTCAGCTTGCACTACAGAATTTGTCTAACTAATGAAATTTCTCCAAATATTATTGATGTTGGGTATATATACCTAACCTTTCTTGAAGAAAAAGTTTGAGAGTCTTCCACACCTAGTGAATGAGTGTTGTTGGTGAGGCTCTCAAGTAGTACACTTAGCAAAATCAGAGTTGTTTTTAATTTGTGTACTTCATTATGCTTATATGGTTCTTGCATCTTTGAATTGATTCCTATTCTATAAAGAGATACAATATTTGGCAAGTTTTTTGCTTTTCATTGCTAGATATAGCTGCGGTGAGTGTTGAAATATAAGTTAGCTAGAGTTAATCAATTTAGTGGGTAGTAGAGTAGCTACTTAGTTGGCTCATACCTGTGGTAGAGTTATCACAATAAGGGGGAAGAGATCTAGATTTAGCTTCCTTGATTGCAAAGGTTTGTAATCTAAAGTTTTGCTCCGTTGAGATTAATGGAGTTGGTTTGAAATCTTATGAGTACATGTTATGGTTAACCTTTCCTGGAGCAAGGGAGTTTCCACGTAAAACAGCTTGTTCCATTTAATTTGTTGCTTTTACTATTTTAGCTATTTTTGCTTACTATTTTAACCTGGTCCCCTTACACTGAGTTGACTCTTAAGTTTCATCAATTAGTATCAGAGCAAGTACTGTCTAAATGGTTAACACCTAGAGGGCATCATGAATAAAAATGATAGCTCCCCTAAATCTAGAAGAGGGTCAGTCATCTACCCAACATCCTCGCTTTAATGGGTGGGCAATTTTATAATTGCTGGAAGACTCATATGCACGGTTTTCTCATAGATGAAGATAGTGAGCTAAGGGACATTGTGCTTGGTGGTCCTTATGTTCCTACCCCTGGAGGTGAAAGATGGTGAAATCACTCAAGTAGTCCCAAGATTGGACAATAGCACAATAATGTAGATCAAAAGAAGATTGAAAAGAATTACAAGGAACAAAACTTGTTGGCCTATGGTATTAGGGCAGGATTACAACTGGATCTCTTCTTGCGAGTTAGCCAAGGAGATCTGAGATTGCTTATGCATAGCTCATGAAGGCACTAGCAACTGTAGGAGTCTAAAGTTGATATGTTCACTACTCAATATGAAAATTTTACCATGAAGAAAGGTGAATCCACTCATGATATGTATACTAAGTTCATATTCATTATCAATGAGCTTAGATGTTTTGAGTGAATCCATTCAACCCAACAAGAAAGTAAGATTCTTAGAATTTTTCCTAAGTCTTGGGCCAGCAAAGTTTATACAATCTCTAAGGGAAAAGTTCTGAAGGTGTTGACAATGGATACCTTGATTGGTAATCTCCAAACTCATGAACGGAATAGAGAAAATGATGCTTCTAAGAAGGACAAATCATTATCTCAAAAGATGGCACAAGGTGAAGAATCTAATGAAGATGAAAATTATATGGCATACCTAGCAAGGAGATTTCAGAAAGTTGTGAGGAGGTATGGTGGTTTTAAGAAGAAGGAAAATCCTAGCAAAGTTGCTCCTGCTAATGATCTATGTCACAAGTGTTTAAAACCATGGCATTTCATCAGAAATTGTCCAATACATAAAACAGTGTACAAAGACTATGCCAAGCCTAGAGGCAACAAAGATAAGTTAAGGGGCTCAGTCCCTGACAAGAAAAGCAAAAAGGGTTCAGTGGACTAAGTTGTGAAGAAAGCTCTTGCTATTAAGGAAAATTCCTTAAGTGAGTTAGAAGAGTCTGAGTATATAAAGGATTCTTCTTTGATAGCTGTGAAGAAAGATGAGGAGATCTTCAATAAAAGGTTTGCATTTCATGGCAAAGTCTGATGATGGTGATGAATATAAGTTAGGTAAGTAAAGGAGGCAACAATTAATGTTAGTACATGGATAGTGGTTGCTCAAAGCATATGACTGGAAATATTGAAAGCTTCCTTTCACTCAAAGAACTTGAAGCTGGAGATGTTTCTTTTGGAAGTGGAAAAAGGGATATCTTCTTGGTAATTGCAAGATTGGAAAGTCAGTGGATCACTCAATAGAAAATGTCTATTATGTGAATGGACCAAAATATAGTCTATTGAGTGTATCTCAAATTTGTAACAAGGGAACTAAAGAGAAATTTCACTCAAAAAATTATATTGTCACTAATCTGGATTCACAAGAAGTGGTTCTTGTAGCAAAAAGAGTAAAGAACACATATGTGGCTAATCTTGAATCTATATAGGGAAATGATCCTACATGTCTTAGTGTTCAAAGTGAGAGTGCAGAAATTTGGCACAAAAGACATGGTCATGTTAGTTTTTCATTGTTGAACATACTTGCTTCAAAGGACCTAGTTTGTGGGTTTCCAAAAGTGAAGTTTGTAGAAGATAAAATTTGTGATACATGTGTTAAAGGAAAGTGGACTAGATCCTCATTCAAGCAAAAGAAGCAGGTCAGTACTACTAGACCTCTATATGTGGCAAGTAAATATTCAAAGTAGAGGAGGAAAGAAGTATATCTTGGTGGTCGTGGATGATTGTTCAAGGTTTACTTGGACTATGTTCTTGAGGTCCAAGGATGAAACCTATGGTGAATTTGCGATCTTACCTAAGATATATAGACAAAGTTGACTTGTAAGATAGCAGGGATCATGTCTGACCATGGAACTTAGTTTGAAAATACAAAGACGGATGCCTTTTGTGTAGAAAATGAAATTTGTAACAACTTCTCCACTCTTAGAACTCCACAACAGAATGGTGTGGTAGAGAAGAAAAATAGAACCTTGGTGGATATTCCTAATTGATTTTGGACTTCAAAAGACCTTTTGGTCTGAAGTAGTTAATACTACATGCTATGTGATGAATAAGTGCTTGATCAAGTCAATTCTCAACAAAATACCTTATTAGTTACTCAATGACATGAAGCCTAAAGAAAGTTACTATAGGGATTTTGGTTGCAAATATTTTGTTCTCAGCAATGGCAAGGAATATTTGGACAAGTTTGATGCAAGAAACGATGAAGGTGCATTTGTTAGCCACTCAAGTTCTATCTAGGCTTATAAAATTTTTAACAAAGGACACAGTGCATTGACGAAAGTATCCATGTAATTTTTAATGAGGCTAGTGAACTTGAAAAATTAAAAAATCAAGGTGATGCTAAATTTGAAGAATTGTTGCAATTCCACAGGAATGATATCAATGCTGATCAAAATGGTGATGGAAACTTGGAGTAGACTAATTTTGATTTTGATGTTTTAGGTGATGCAGATGTTCCTAATAGGGAACCTATTCCTCAACCAATTGCTGATAATGGAATAAGCATTGCTAAATAAGATGCAAATGCAGATGATGGAGAGGCTAGTTGTCATGACCCAACTTAAGGGCCTAGACGCGACACAGCGAATGGGGAACTCGAAGGGACCCCAAACAAGACTCTTAGCATATCATTACACATTCTTGGTCATGGAAGCATTTGAACAAAAAAAAAGATTATAAAAATAAGGATAAGGGACTAAGGTAGTCTTTCATAGCTTAAAACATATAAGAGTCAAGAGAGTCAAGGCTCATAGCATCATTACATAGTTTGTTCAACAACACCTCTAAACTAAGAATTGAGCAGGGGGCAAGACAAATTTCCGGTCTCACCCTCATAGTCAAAACATACAATAAGACAAAGAGAGTCTTTGCATACCATTAGATCAAAAGATATCATCCTCGGAGTTGAGGACTCACAAATCTTCCTTTGAGAAGATAGTACTAGCCATGTGGAGGAAAATGATCAAGTGGGGTTCTTGTTCCTACATGGTAACATCACGTAGGCATATAGTATGCGTTAGTACATTTGAATGTACTAACTATGTAGGATGCAATGCAATAAGAGATAGGCACATAATCGAAATGCATAATCATAGGCAAGAGATAGTATATTAGCAACATGGTATGCATGAACAATGCTTAAAGTAAAACATATTTATATAGAACATATTACATCTGTAGGAAGAGGCCATCATCAAAGACCAAGAAACTAGTACTTGGAATCCAAGGCTTAGCACCCTCTTGGAGGGTGATCGAGGTGTATACCCCTCAATCGGCAGATGGACATCACACCCTCCATCACAATGGTCAACGTATCAACCCCTTAGCTAGTTGATAGACATCACAGCCTCCATCAAAGTGGTCAAGGTATCAACCCCTTAACTAGTTGATAGACATCACACCCTTCATCAGAGTGGTCAAGATATCAACCCCTTAACTAATTGATAGACATCACACCCTCCATCATAGTGGTCAAGGTATCAAACCCTTAACTAGTTGATGGACATCACACCCTCAATCATAATGGTTGAGGTTAAGGTCCCCCCTCAACAAGGTGTGGTCAAAATGCAACACTATAGATACTTTTGAAGAAATCAACATATTATTACATTATTTACTTTATCATAAAGTCACTTAACTCATATGCCATGCATTAGGCCTTCAACAACTTAAGAAATATTCATCGGACATTTTGTCAAACTCTTGGCGGGTGTGTAATGATAGTATAAAATCATGTGATTCAATAGTGAAATCATGCAAGAAAACATGGAGTAATCAACCCAACAACACTTGGTAATACCCTCATGCAATTTACATTGAAACCCTTCATCAAATCTCAACATAGATCATAGATTCATAGCTTAAAACATGCTTAAACAGTCACACTTTTATGAAACCCCAATATAGTTCATAGTCAAATTCATAATACGAAGTACCCATAGATAAATCAACTTGAAAACATGTAATTTATATAAAAGGGAAGCTTGGGCACCATGGGTGAAAGAACCCAATGGTTGAAACCCACATACCTTAACTTTGGAGATTTCCTTGATGAAGAAAATGAAATTTGTAACAACTTCTCCACTCTTAGAACTCCACAACAGAATGGTGTGGTAGAGAAGAAAAATAGAACCTTGGTGGATATTCCTAATTGATTTTGGACTTCAAAAGACCTTTTGGTCTGAAGAGATGTATACTACATGCTATGTGATGAATAAGTGCTTGATCAAGTCAATTCTCAACAAAATACCTTATTAGTTACTCAATGACATGAAGCCTAAAGAAAGTTACTATAGGGATTTTGGTTGCAAATATTTTGTTCCGTTAGAGAGGATTTTAGGGAATGTCTTGAATGATATGGGGTTGAAACATGACTATGTATAAGTGTTTTTAGGCATAGGAAGGCTTAGGCCCAAGACACCAAAGTCCTAGGATAAAATATACCAGTCCGTAACCTGCCCATGTCGCGCTAGGGGCGCAGACCCCCACTATTTTCATATATTTTGGAAATCAAAATTTTTCTACGGTTGCTCTAAAATCGGGGTTACACCCATTTTCCACTCAATTTTGCCCCCTAATCACGAATACAAAGTTGGATTTTTGATATCACGCACGGATATTGAGATATATGAAAATTATGATTATGGGCATTTTCAAGGCACATTTTTGGGCACTTTTTGAGATCGTTTCAATATCTCCCCCTTGGGAACATTCATTCTCGAATATCAAAGAAATATACATAAGAAAAGTAATTATGAAGAAATCAGCCCCAACAAGTATTCAACAATGCACTTAAGCACCACTTTAAAAAATCTCAAAATAAATGTCAAATCACCATGAACTTGTCAACATAAACGTAAACACATGCAAATAACATAGGGGCTGCAACATAAGAGTTGAAATCATAAAAAGGACTTGATGTTTTATCATTACTTGAATAGAATGAAAGAGGTACGGATATTGCTTCCTCATGCCCGCTCAGGCTCCCGAAAGACACTTTTGACTTGATGATTCTTCCAAAGGGCCTTGACGAGCACTACATTCTTATTAATCAACTTTGCCATGAATTCATCCAATATCCCCATTGGGACCTTCTCCTAAGCCAAATCATCCTCCATAGGACCCACATCCCTAAAGGGTTCTATAGTACTTGAGTCACCCACAAATCTCCTCAACCTAGATGCATGAAGAACCGGACGAACCATATCCATATTCATAGTCAACTCCAATTCATATGCACCCTTACCAATCTTTCTCAATACTCTATAAGAACCTACAAACCATAACTCAATTCCCTTTCTTGCCAAACCGTACCACACCCTTCATGGGTGGGACTTCTAAGTGAACCCAATCCTCAACACAAGCACACATAGTCTACCTTAGTATCTAATGATGCCATCTCCTCCTTAGGAGTAAACCTCCACTTTACCAGCTCTCACAAAGGTCTTCAACTCTAACAAGACAGGGTCAAGATCTTGTTTTACCAACCTCCTTAACCAATAAAAATTTGAAACCATCAAAACCACTATACTACTATTCCCAACTTCCTCCAATCTAACTCCCAATCTAGCCAACCGATAAACCTCTCTAGTCACTTTTTTACCACCATCATTAACATATGCTAGGCTACCCTTAGACACCTTACTCAATGCATCGGCCACAACATTAGCCTTACCGTTGTAATAATGCACACTCATATCATAATTCTTAAAGAGTTCTAACCACCTTCTCATTACCCATAATTCAGACTTATAATAATTAGCAAACAATCTCTCATCCCTCAAGATTTACGACACTACCCCCAAATGATTCACAGGCTCTAAATAAATCAATACTTCATCACTAGAGACCACCATAAACATGCCAAGGTAGGGTTTTAAGACCCTATTGATGAAACCCATAAACATAGTTGGTGCATTAGTCAACCAAACAACTCCCCCACGACTCAAAATGCTCACTCCTAAAGACCCTATTGATGAAACCCATAAACATAGTTGGTGCATTAGTCAACCAAACAACTCCACCACGACTCAAAATGCTCACTCCTAGTCTAAAAAGACACTTTGGGATATCCTCTACCCTTGTCCTCACCTGTGGATAAAACCCGAATCGGATACCAATACAAGGGTGGAAGCAGTCAGTAGTGTCGGTAGTAGTTTTTGTGAATTAGTGTCTACATTTATTTTATGCGTGTAGTAATTTTTTGGGTCATTTGGTAGGTAATGTTAGGGTTAGACATTTAA
>DF358282.1:11853-53811 GCA_000787875.1 Solanum virginianum
GGGAACTCTTGGGTGGCGATTTTAAAGAAGATATCTTCACCAAGCCCCTCACTGGTCCTCGTGTTAATTATATTTGTAACACGCTAGGTACTTATGATTTGTATGCACCAGCTTGAGGGGGAATGTTAGAATAGGAATAGGATTACATAGTCCTATTTAGAATAGGAATAGGAATAGTATGTTGTTTCCTAGTTGGATTTGGATTAGGTTGTAGTGTCTATAAATAGGGTCTTTATGTAACATGTAAATAATAGGAATAGTATGTTGTTTCCTAGTTGGATTTGGATTAGGTTGTAGTGTCTATAAATAGGGTCTTTATGTAACATGTTAACATATAATTCAGTAATATATTTTTCCCAATATTTCTCACAAAGACAACCTAGGACAATGTTTCGAGATGTCCTGTGGAGGTGTCTGGAGGCAAAAGGTGTTCCAATGATGTATATTACGGTGATAAAGAACATGTCCGATGGAGCCAAAACTCGAGTAAAAATGGTGGGAGGAAACTCGAAGTATTTTCTTGTTGAGATCGGACTTCATCAAGGATTTATGCTAAGCCTTTTTCTTTTTACCTTAGTGATGGCTGAGTTGACACGGTCTATTCAGGAAGAGGTTCCATGGTATATGCTATTTGCGAATGACATAGTACTGATTGATGAGACTCGAGATAAAGTTAATGATAGGTTGGAAGTTTGGAGACATTCTGGATTCCCAAGGATTCAAATTGAGCAGGACCAAAACATAATACTTGAAGTGTAAATTCGGTGTTGCGAGGATGAAGCGAATATGGAAGTGAGGTTTACCACTCAACCTATTCCCAAGAGAGGAAGCTTTAAATATCTTAGGTCCAGCATTGAGAGTAGTACAAATGTCGATGATGATGCCACGCATCGATTGGGGCAATGGAGACTTGTCTTTCGAGTATTGTGTGATACGATGATACCACCTAAACTTAAAGGTAAGTTTTGCAAAATGGTAGTTAGACCGTCTTGCTATATGGGTTGGAGTGCTGGCCAATCAAAACCTCGCATGTTCAGAAGATGCAGGTTGTGAAGATGAGGATGTTGAGATGGATGTGTGGACATACTAGGTGTGATAAGATTGGGAATGAAGGTTATTCAGGAAAATAGAGGTGGTTTTTATGGCAGACAAGATGACAGAAGTGAGACAGAGATGGTTTTGATTTAGGCATGTGTAGAGGAGATGTGTCAATGCGCCTGTTAGGAGATGCTAAAGGTTGAATTTACAAGTCATGCAGAGGGTTAGTGGTAGACCGAAAATGTATTAGGATGAGGTTGTTAAACAGTAATAGTGCAGTTTTATATCACCAAAGACATGACCTTAGATAGAAAGGAATGGAGGTCGCGCATTAGGGTAGAAGGTTAATTCGCTAGTTGGGGTAGGATGTCGTCTAGCCTTGTAAGGTAATAGGTTAGTAGGATTAGTCGTGTCTTTATATATTATGTTGTTACTGCCCGTCATTTGTTTTGCTAATTTTATTCATATTTGTAGAATAGTCATTGCTTTTCATTTTAGTCGTTATTTTAAATCTATTATTTTTCTTCTTTTGGGACTGTTATATTTAAGTCGAGGGTATTCTAAAAACAGCCTCTCTATCTCAAGTGGTAAAGTCCACGTACTCTCTACCCTCCTCAGACCCCAGTTGTGCGATTTCAATAGGTCTGTTGTTGTTTGAAGAGCTTTGATGTATTTTTCGAGAGTTCTGAGGGCATTTTTGTCTTTTTGAGTCCTAAGTTAATTTAGTTGCAACTAATCGAATTTCGAGTCAAGGAGACCTCGAATTCGATTTCTAAGGGCTCCATTCAGTCTAGAACATCAAATTTAGCAAGGTGGCATATAAGTGTGCGTCTGTATGGGGTTCCGAACGAATCCCAAGGGTCCATTCAGTGTTGTGTTCTGGTATGTTTGTTGATATTTATCCTTGTAACTTTCTTCATCGCGACGGCAAAGATGGTGATTGCGTTTGCAAAGGGTCGTGCGTGTAGACCTCCATGTTCAGGAAGGCTCGAAGCAATCATGAAGAGTCTAGAAATCGATCATTGCGATCGTGGAGACTCGTCTGCATTTGCAAGGGTAAAGGGTGGTTGACCTCCGTGATCGCGGGCCTCAGGCCGCGATTGTGTAGGGTAAATACCTGGCACCATTTTTAATCTTCTAAAATCGGAGTTTCTTCCCCATTTTCTATTTGTGAGCTTTGGGAACTCTTGGGTGGCGATTTTAAAGAATTGTTTCAAGACAAATCCATTAAGCAAGTGATTTTAACTCATAATCTTCGTTTTTCATTAATTATTTTATGATTCCAACCTTTAATCTTGGTTTTGAAATTCAAATTTTATGATTTTTTCAAGAACATGAATTTTGGTACATTGATGATTATAGACTGATTCCAACTCCGATTCGTATTGATTTTTACCGTTGATTTTCAAATGCTTTGGGTAACGCAATTATGCACTAATTTCTAATTTTGTCCTTCCTTTTTGGCATGGAATTTTGGGGCTAATTTTGGTTCATTCTCAAAAAATTATGATTTGCACATCGTTCTTCTTGTATTCTTATTGTGATTCCATACTTGAATGTATTTCATTGAATCTGACGCCTAATGAAAGAGGAAGGCTAAAGTGTTGGAATAGTTGACTGATTGCTTTGAGGCAAGTGAGTATCTAAACCTTAGTTGAGAGTGTTGAACCTTGTATTTTCTCTTATGTGTGTTGGGGAGTAATGGAGATTTGACTATGGCATGAATTATTCATGAAATGATCTAATAAGATGAGACAGGATAATAAAATGGCAATGTGTTTTATGTGGCAATGTGAATCATAAATTGAGAAATTTGATTAAATGATATGAATCCCATATTGAGATGAATTATTGTGATTGTTGAATTGGGTAGATTGTCTTGTGGAATTCATTATATACTCATATATTTTATATATATGTTATTTATACTGGTTTTGTAAAGTAAATGAGATCCACTTTTTCTTGAATGCCAAAGGTAAATGGTTCCGACTAGATGTGAAAATGCCAAAGGGAAATGGTGCCGTCAAGATGTGATAAAAGTCGAAGGAAAATGGTTACGGCTAGTTACAAAAATCCCGAACGAAAATGGTTCTGATGGATACATGGTCCATGTGGTGACCCTATGGATTCCGGCATGAGTTAATCCACGGATATGTATTGTAGGACAGACATATATCACGTTATCTAACATTGCATTTGCATCATCTTGCACCCCATTTGTCCTTGTGGTTGTGAATAACTATTTCTATGAATTTGACCAATTGAAGGCTTTGATTTGTAGTGATTAAATTGAATTAATGGTTGTTTCAACTACGTACTACTTGTATAGTGAAATGTTCAGGTTGGGCTGATTTTCTTTGTAGTTTCGAAGGTTCGACTGGGTGTCAGGGATACTTGTGTTCTTCATTGCTTTACTTTGAGCTTAACATTTACTTGCCGGGTTCTGTGTTGTTCGGTACTCACCACTTGCTTCTACACTTGTGTAGGTTATGAGCACAGATACTCTTGATTTTTCTCCTTTATATTTGATCCAAGCTTCAAGATTTTCTTGAGAGACAACGGCTTGTCTCTTTGGCAAACCCTCAAGACTTCTTTATTTCGATATTTGTTCTATTTGAGAATCAAAAACATACG
Source organism: Solanum virginianum (assembly GCA_000787875.1). Classification (NCBI taxonomy): domain Eukaryota; kingdom Viridiplantae; phylum Streptophyta; class Magnoliopsida; order Solanales; family Solanaceae; genus Solanum; species Solanum virginianum. The sequence goes on from DF358282.1 coordinate 15,526, forward strand.
AGACTTGTAATTCATTTTGCATCTTCGCATGTAATAGGGGCTTGTACATGAGACACCCGGTTTTGGAAAGGGTTATGTAGATGTGGCTATCTTACTTGCAAATGTTATCTTTATCATTCCCGCTTTATTTTATGCCTTCCCTTGCATTATTGTTGTCCCAGGCTAACTTATTTTGGTGGATAAGGCAAGTGGTATCACATCCAAGTCCAGGTCGTGACAAATTGTGTGCGCGGCAGAATCCACCCACAGCTATCCTTTAGCCACACAAATTAGAAAAACCTATTACGTAAAGGATTAAACAACTCTTATCAACACAACCAGGCAGAAATTATATGTTCTTTTCATCATGTATACACCCCAGATGTTAGCTCCCCACATCTTTCCTTTCTTGTAGCCAAGAGACTGCTTTTTATGTTCGTAAAGTAACATCACCTTTGATTTGATGAACTTTTGGTTGTCATAAGAAACACAAGATCTATTTAAAAGATGATCCTAAAGGAAATAAAAGGAAAAACATACTCTATCATGGAGGAGCTACCATATTCTCTCCCCCACCCAAAACCCTCAGCCAAAAGAAAATTTTGAAACCCCCCCAAAAAACAGTGTACACAGCAGCAGTACTATTACTTCCTTCAAGGCAATAGAGTTGCCAGAATAACTCTCATTTAATCAAGCAAGTCTATATCTTTTACTTACTAAAACATACGAACTTTTGGAAAGGGAGTAATGTGTACCCTGATATATGAACCCTTTTTCATGAAGCCTTATAAATGCTTCAACTACTGCTCCTGCAACAATTGAAATAAAATTAGACTCCTGTTATGCAAATGGGTGATAAATGTATACATATGACAAACAGAAAATTTGCACATGTCATCTATATCTAGATGCAGGACCAGGTAGATTTGGATGCAATAACTATTATCAAAAGATCAGTACGTAGGATGACAAAGTAAAAGACAAATGAACTGACTAGCCACTTAGATAATTCATAGCTTTGCTATCCTAGAGAGTTGATATCCATATCCTGTAGACAAGTTTGCACTACTGAGTTGATGGGACTTTAACTGAATGGAAGGTTGTCTTACTACTCAGCTGTTCATCAAGGGTAAAACGTTCTCTGGTCCAATCACACGAAGCACCAAGTCTCTTTATCTGGTTAGTAATTGTTCCACCATACCTGAATAATAAAAGAGAATAAAATAAGCCTTTCTTCTTAGATTGAGAAAATATTGCAAAAGTAAATGGGAAAGATGGACAAGGACAATATATCCTTAGAAGATCAAATAAATTAGAAATAGGAGGATTTGCATGAACCCAAAAAATGAAAGCATACTGCAACACTGCAGAAAAGAGAATCACCATGGTCTCTTTCCTGTAAAAGGAGAGCATATAATCCTAAAATATTGAAGCTCAGCCATACAGGATTGGACAAGATCAGATACAGGTGCAAGTTACAAACATAGAAGAGAAAATTAGAAAAGGTTAGACACTTTTTCCCCCCATATCCTACCTAATGCATTGCTACATAGGAGCAACTTCTTCTGATAATTGAAGACTGTAAAAGGAAAATTGGTATACAAAATCAAACGGAGAAAGAGTTATTTCAAAATGCTTATAATCTCAAATAATGCATTCTTAGCTAAGGATACAACAGAATGGGAGCAAAGGGCTCAAATGGACAATCCCAACTAGCCAGTGTTATCAAAGCAAAAAGAGCAGAAAAGCTCTAAGGTCCATTGCGGCTTTAAATAAAAAGCGCAAACAAAATGTGGGGTTTAATGAAAAAAGGCGCAAAGGGAGAAAAAAATACAAATATATATGTTTAGTTCAAGACTAATAATTATAAACATGAATAACAAAAATATGAACAAAGAAATTGAAAAAAGATTAAGATAAAGTGATGTATCAATTGTTTAGTATCACCTCTTCGGAAGAGCCTCATTGGTAAGGAAAAATATGCCTTAGAACCTTGATGATGACATCAAAGCACACATAAAGCGAGACAAAGGGCTCAACACGTTTTGAGCCTAGTCTAAGGGCTTAAGCCGTTAAGCGAGCTTTAAGCACGCCTTTGACAACATTGCAACTAGCTACATTAGGCATGTTGTTTGAGTACGGGTAAGTGTCAAAACTTTTTTCTTGAGAAAGGTAATATAACTTGTGTATAAACTAAAAAGATCAGCATCAAAATTGTTAAGGAAGCAGTAGTTACAAGCACAAAAGGAGCCAAAATAAAAGCAAAAGAAGGGAACAGCCAGTAGTTGAAGATCTAATGCATTAACAGTTGGCTATCAGATCTACTAGGTCCCTACTTCACTAAAGATATCCTGTTTACACCAAAAATAGAAAAGACTAAGGCAGTTCATCTTGATTTTCTGAGTGGAGTTGTACAGATCATCAAAATGTCTTGAGTTCCTTCCATAGAGCCCACCATGTACAAGCTGGAATAATTTGCCACCTATCTTCTGTACCACTTCAGCTGCCAATTTCTTTCAGCCACTGAGAAGTTCAAAAGTGGTCCTTGGAACAACAATCCAGGTAACTCCTGAAATATAAAAGAACATTTGCCACAGATTTGTAGTTGTCCACAGTGGATGAATAGGGGTTCATTGCTTTCCACTTCTTGACCACACAGTAGACATCTTAAGGAAATCTGAAAACCTCCTCTGTGATTTTTGCATCTCAACAGAGTTATTGTAGCACGAAAACCTCTGATACAATTATAAGAACAATTGTCCTTAGCATATGGTACAGACCTTCCACAGGTAGAAAAAAATGCAAAAGGGTCTAAGGTCCCTGCCGGAGTGAAAAAATCCCCCGGACTGCCATGGACCAAGATAGAGATTTGACAGTTGAGATGCAAAAATGAATCCGGTTAATCCATTTCTCACCAAAACCCATGTCTCTTAGAATTTTCAGTAAATAAGGCCAATTAAAATAATCAGTCCTTTTCAATGTTCAGCTAGCATAATAAAACAGGCTTGTTTTGTTTAATTCTAGAATCCACCAATTCATTAGCAAGCACTGTTGCATCCATAATCTGACTTCTTTATAAAAGCCATTTGATGTTTATCAACAAGCTTTGCTCTTACAGATTTCAATTTCTCACCGATGAGCTTGGAATGAACGTGGCATTGGAAGACCTCCCAAAGCATTCGTTTTGGTGAAAATTATGAATGGTTTGCATATTCTTTAAGAGTAGCACAGCAAGTTTTAAAGAGATCCATACTAAATCCATCAGGGAATGGTGCTTTGTCCAATGCAGTTTTTCTAATGATCTCAAGACTTTCAGCTTCACTAAAAGGTCTCTGCAACCAATCTTGTTCGTCCTGAGTGATTTTTGGAGAGTTGAGGAGTTCAAAGCCCTTACTTGAGGATTCAGTTCCTGAGAGAAGACTTTTAGACAAGTCTACAGTGGTCATTTGGGTATCAGTTGGGTTTAGCACTTCATCCCATTGACTATCAATTTGTCAATAGTGTTGTACTCCTGTGGGCAGTGACCATCCTCTGAAAAGATTTGGTAATTTATCTCCCAGAAACAGTCAAAGAACTCTGGATTTTTGTTTCCAGCTGACTTCCTCTTTATTAGCTAGATCTTCTAATTCTACTAGCACAGAGGCTCTAATCATCATCTCATCTTCATTCAGGTTTCTGACATCTTGAGCTTGACCAAGGTCAGACAGTTCATTTCAGCAGATTGTTCCTTTTGTTGATCATTTCATTAAAGTTTGCTCTATTTCATTCCTTTATTTTCCCTACCTTTCATAATACTCCTCCACTCCACAACTAAATGGTATTATAATATTTTTAGTCCTCCATCCACCTTCCATGATTCCATACTTTTCAGCTACCATCCCGCTCCAGAATGCATTCTCCTCTACTTCAAATCTCCATATCCACTCCGTAGCTGATCTTTATTAAACACCTTGAGTCTTTCATTCCAAGTCCTCACATTCCTTTGGAGATATGACAACTCTCCGGTTCACTAAATGATACTTCCTAATCCCTTTCTTTGTGCCCCACAAAAAGTTACCCTGAAGTCTTTCGAACCTTTCAGTCACTTTGCCAGGTAACATTGACCCATCCAACCATTTGGAATATTACACGGCATTATATCAGATAGATCAATTCTGGAAAATGTTATTAGAATGGACAAATAAGATGAAGCATCATTGTAAGTGCAGCTGCAGCAACTCTTGTAGAAGAAAATAACAGACAGAAGCCTTCCACCTTTGATCTTACTATACTTACCTTTCTCAATAAGAACAACAACATACCCAGTGTAATCCCACAAGTGGGATTTTAGGAGGGTAGAGTGTATGCAAACCTTACCCTTACCTTTGGAGTTAGAGAGGTTGTTTCTGATAGACCCTCGGCTCCAAAAAAGGAAGTGCGAAGTGGGCACTGGGGATAGTCAAGTGAGCTTGAAATATACGAGTCAAGATAAAAACTAAGAATCAAAGTGAAATTATACTGGCAATTAAAGGATCAACGTTGAATAAATAGGGAAATTAAAATCAAAATAGTATCTTACAAAACGAACAGTCTACTCTGCATTTCTGTGTCATGGCTGAAGAAAAACAACACCGTTGAACTAATTATCATATAGTCATGAGAAAAAGTTTCTTTTTTTAAAGGTTGAGAAGGATTACTTATAGTCAGTTCAATGACAAAAGGAGGAATATGCTGTCAAATTGTGAATATAGCTCATTATTGGCATGTTGGAACTTTTAGAATAGGAATAGGAATATATAGTTCTGCTTAGTGTTGGAATAGGAGGAATAGTATGTAGTATCCCGCTTGGTAAAGGATTATATTGTAGTGTTTATAAATAGAGCCTCTATTTAATAATGCATGTACACAATTCAATAATATTTTTCTTCTATATTCCTCACATGGTATTTAGTATTGGTGAGAAAATTCAAGAGACAAACGAGTCACTGTGCATTAATTTCTAGTGGTTGTTTGGGTCATGATATATGTCCATTTTTTTTGTGGGTGTTGTGCAAAATCAAACACCATCACGAGGCTCAAAAAGCTCCCGCAACCAAACCCCAGCCAGAATCATCGAAAAATCTCACACGATGCACTCACGTGCCGATCGAAGGTTAAATTTTCTAGTGAGATTTGGCACACGCGCCGACGCATGAGGACTCTCCAATCGATTTTTCAAGTTGTTTTTGTCTCTGTTGGAGTCGTCCAGTAATCCTGACCAAACCCAAGCCACTTTTGTCCAGATCCAATCATCGAAATTACGGTTCCAACGATTTCGAGGCAGTTTCCAATGAAATTTGGGTTTGTAGACCACTGTAGGTATTTCCGGCGAGTTTAGTACTGATTCAAATCAAATTTCGAAAAAAGAAAGTCTTTGGGGTGTGATATTTTTGGTTTCAAAAATATGGGGATGGGAAGCCCTAGGATCACTCCAGGACCTTTAACGGGAAGTTCAAACTATTCAGATTAGGATTCTTTGGTTGAGTTACGGTGCAAGGTTCAAGATGTCCAAGATAACTTAACGAAAAATGTTTGTGTGGTAAATAAAAAGGCAAAGACTAATGAGAAAGATACAAAAGCCAAAGCACAATGGGAGAAAGTGGATGCTCAATTGTGTAATCTCCTATAGTGCTCTATTGATTCCAAGTTGATGCCCTTGTCTCGCCCATTCCAGACACGTTATATAGTTTGGCAAAAGGTGCGTGCTCTATACACTAATGACATGTCTCGATTCTATGATGTGATATCTCGAATGACCAAATTAAAGAAATAAGAATCTGATATGTCTACATACTTGAGATAGGTACAGGCAGTCATGGAGGAATTTGAAACGTTAATGCTAGTCACAACAAATGTGGAAAAACAACAAGAGCACTACCAGATGTCGTTTCTAGTCCTTACACTAGCTAAACTTCCTCTGGATCATGATTCAGTACGTGATTAGATCTTAGCTAGTCCTATAGTCCCTACAATTGAAGAATTATTCTCTCATCTTTTACGTCTTGCCGCCATCACCCACCATTGACTCCTCTATTCTTACATCTCAAACTATCAACAAAGGAACTTATACTATGGAGAATTGATGAGGAGGTCGTTTTGGAAGATCTCGATCCAAGTGTAGTTATTATCATAAGCTTGGACACACTCACAATAATATTTCATACTTTGCATGGTCCACCGTCCAGTTATGACCCTACGGCTATAGAGGAATATAATTAGTCCCCTCACAATCACGCAAGTAAGCAAACATCTCTACAAGTAGCATTTGTTGATCAACTTAATGCTCCTATTGCTCGCCTAATTGATCATCCAATGATGATGACACTGCTCAGGCGGAATATGATAAGTTTCTTTAGCATTGAGCAAGCAAACATCTCCACAAGTTGCTTCGGTTCCTCAACCTAATGTTCCTATTACGGGAATTCTTTTGCTTATATTTCACAGTCTAGCACTCTTGGATCAAGGGGTCGTGGACTCAGGTGCTTCTAATCATATTTCTAGTAGCAAATCACTTTTGTCTGATATTGTTTATTCACAATCTCTTCTGCTATTACTTTAGCCAATGGGACTCAAAACCAGAAAGGGTTGGAAAAGCCAAACTCTCACTTTTTGTCACCCTAGACTGTTATTTGTCTCTGGTTCTCCTTTTAATTCGGCATTTATTAATTCGGCAAGATCACCCTTTGATAGACATTTTACTTCCGTATAGTGTTTTAGTAGGAGGTAAAATTTGGTGTTGTGGAAGAGTAAGAAACGAAGTGTAGTTGCTCAATCTAGTGCAGAAGCAAAATATCGAGCAATGGCTGCTACAACTTGTGAGCTAGTTTGGATCAAATAGTTGTTGAGAGAGCTAAAATTTGGCAAAATTGATCATGTGGAACTTGTGTGATAATTAAGCGGCCCTTGATATTGCATCAAATCAGTATTTCATGAAAGGACTAAGCACATTGAGATTGATTGCCACTTTGTAAGAGAAAAGATACTCTCAGGCTAAGTTGCTCGGACTCTCCAAAAATGTTGCACCTGTGTCGGATCCTTCAAAAATACACTGTTTTTGGAGGATCCAACATGCACCCATCGATATTTTTAAAGAGTCCAAGCAACATACCACTCAGGAGATATTATTACAAAATTTGTGACATCAAGTCATCAGCTTGCATATATCTTCACCAATTCACCAACTCACTCACTGGTCCTCATATTAATTATATCTGTGACAAACTAGATGGTTATGATTTGTATGAACCAGCTTGAAGGAGGGTGTTAGAATTGGGAATATGAATATACAGTCCTACTTAGAATTGGAATAGGAATAGTATGTAGAATCCTACTTATTGAAGAATTATATTGTAGTGTCTACATCTATGTAATAACGTATGCACATAATTCCATAATATTTACCTTCTATATTTCTCACAGGAACTAATGTGCCATAATGGAAGTGCAACGTAGAAGAGGAATAAAGATGGTTATTAGTAAGTTCACGTTGACGTGGTCATGGATCAAAAATGAAAGATTACCCCATTGATCAATGGAAATTCCTGAAGAAGGCCCTCGGACGAGGAGCTTTTGTTAACACCTCATAACCCTCAATTTGGAGGCAAAGGCAAGCGGAACTTTCTCAGGCAAATTCTTCTACCATAAGTCATCAAAGAAAGAGGACAAAGAGTTCCCTCAACTCTCGATTGGGTTCTCACAACACCAAGGAAGGTGTATTTTATCACATGACGAGATACAAAGTGGAGTACTTCGCCGGAAAAATTAGAGAAAATGAAGATAATGCATGTTAGTTGGTGTTACACGTGCAAAATAACTGATGACAATGTGGACAATTTGGTTGTTAACAGTCAAATCACAATTCAATCAAGGTGGTCAGTGTAAATCTCTTTGGAACTATTGTAACACTTAGAAAGGAACAAGGTGGTATGGAGATTAAGAACCTCAGACTTCATAACCGAAGTCTTCTCCAGAAATGGATTTTGAGGTTCTGGAATGAAGATAGGTCTCTCTGGAAGAAACACATAACACAGAAGTATAGTTCGATGAATCATTGGACAACAACTGAAGTGAAGACTACATATGGATGCAGTGTATGGAGGACAATTAGGAACATGTGGAATGAATGCGGTGAAAATTTGTGCATAAAGGTGAAAGATGGGGTAAAAACTCTTTCTGGGAAGATCACTGAACTGGCAAAGTAATTTAAGACACTCTATTCCAGGATTTGTACCTTATCAGTCTTCCAAAAGAATGATAAAATATCACAGGAGTGGACACAGCAAGGGTTTAACCAGTAGTTGAGAATGGCTCTAAATGATTGGGAAAAATGGAGTGTCACAGATTTGTTGCAGGTGTTGAATTCCTTTACAGGGACTACTAATGAACCAGATAAACCAGTGTGGAAGTTATGCAGTAAAGGGATCTTCACTGTTAGTTAAGTTTACAAGGAGAAAAACAAGTTTAAGTAATCTGAGGCATGGCCTTGGAAAATTAAAATTCCAACCAAGGTGCTTTTGTTTGGCTGGTTACAAGGAAGGCTTACTAAACACAAGAGGCTTTAGAAAGAAGAGGTCTACATCTATGCTCGAGATGTCTCTTTTGTAAGAAAGATGCAGAAAGAAAGAAACATCTAGTTCTACTTTGTCAGACAACTGCAAATCGGTGGAACATATTGCTTAGTATAGCAGGGGTGACTCGGGTGTTATCTACATCAACTGTAGAACTTTTTATAACTGGGAAGAAATTGGAAGAAGAGAAGCAGAGAGTATTGGTGGGAGTCATCCCAACTTGCATCTGCTGGACAATTGGAAGGAGAGAAACTCGAGACATTTTGAAGATAGAGCTAGCTCCATTCAGAAAATGAAAATGAATTGTCTTAGTCTCTTCTGTTTTTGGTGTAAACTGTAAACAGGCTATAGTAGGGGGAGTAGGAGATATGGAAGAGTTTCTAAGCAATATGTAAATTGTAAGTTAACAACAGTCATGCTTGTATAATACCCCATTGGCACCTTCAAGTGCTGATGTCTTTGGATTAAATACAATGCTACCTTATTCAAAAAATAAAACTCTTTGGAACTTAGTGGGTGATGTAACTACAAATTCAACTAGTATCTCAATGAGTATTGGAGCCATCAAAAGGAGGATGAAAAGATGATGATCATGGAATGTTACTCCTCCGACGACATGAGATACTTTTGATAGAAAGGAAAGGGAGGGCATTTGAAGAGATAAACGCCTATTTTGTATATATTAAACAAATCTTTTGTTTTAGTAGAGTTTTGGGTCACCCATGAAGTCCCAAGCAACATATATAATTGGGTATTGTTTGTCGACAACCATATTCCATGTGGTCTCACTTCTGTATACAACTTAATATACAAGAATGTTTTTCAACACACCAATAAATTATTTATCTCATCAAGGGAAAACACCACATCAGCCTCAGTCCCAATATAAGTGAGCATACCACACAATTAGAAGATTCAAGGGACTGCCACTTATGTATAGGAACCATGAAAGATCCAAGAATTATAAACTTGGGTTGCGATTTTGAACAAAAAATATATTCCTTCCTTTTGATTTTATGTGGCACTAAGCACATAGTTTAAGAAAGAAAAAAGACTATGGAACTTACGGTTTCTTTTGTATGGCTATAAAAGCATATCATTAGGGATAAAAATGGGAAGTATAAAGTTAAACTATTTCTAAACTAGAAAGATGTCATTCTTATAGGAGCAAACGAAAAAGGAAGAGAATGTCACATAAAATAAAACCGATAACATAAGAAAAGATGCTCTTTCATCCAAGAATTAAATTAGTAATACACATTTCTATTTTATTTTACAGATAGGAGTATGTCTTATATGTTCCTGTTTTTCTAGGTCTTCGACCCTACTTAGAGCATCAAAGCTCAACTCAGTGACATATTAACAGAATAGAGGATAACAAGGAAATTTCTATGTTAAAATTCTCATGCGAAATTTTACTGTTACTACTCCATTGCTCAATGATTGCAGAACTTGCGGAGAATATTATTTACTTTTTTCATTTCGTTTTTTTTTTCTAATTAGAAATTAAAATACTTGTGTTAGTGGAGGAGGTTGTTAGTACTGGGACATTGAATAATAAATGTCAACTACTTTATCCAACAAGAAAATTATGACAGTTACTAATCAAAGAAGAAGAAGAAGATCTTGGTACTTTACCTTTTCATGGTATTTGTTATTTTTTCTTACTTGTGAGGATTTACTGATAGCCTGAATGGTAATCATTCAACAAAATATGTTTGAACATCTAAATGAATTAGTAAAAGAAGCATCTGCATTTTCTGGATTTTTTAATAAAATTATCATTATTCCATTAAAAAGAATGAAAAGATAAAGTTTTATAAGTAGCTTGAGATATCCCTAGGAACATGACATGTATTCCTCTTTCTTTTTTGATTAGGTTAGCATGTCTGAGAAAAAGCTTTATGACAGTAAATCATGTAGCAAAGCAGAATTTAATCAATATATTGCTTAAACAAGAATGAGTAGATATACTTCTGTTTCCATTCCCATACTCGTTTTGTGAACTCGTCTCTACCCAAATCAGTCCTTTTTACTCCTTCTGTAGCTAGCATTCTCTCCACAACCAACTGGAAAACAGAGAAAACAAAAAGAAGAGGTATTCAGTTTTGCATATCCAAGCAAAATAATAATTTTGATAGTTTAGATCATTCTGGATAACGAGAGCAGTTTTAAAAAATAAAAAGGACAATGACATGTAGAGCCAATTACAGAACAAGATAAACTGATAAAGTACTCCCACAAATTTGAGAAAGAAAAAGGACTACCAAATAACATGCCTCGGAGAAAGAAACTGTAGACATATTTGAGAAAGTAGATGACACTTTGTAACTAATATCAGCATCTTAAGTATCAAAAGTAGATTTCTCACGTTGGCAACCACAGTTTCATGCACCAAAACAAGCAAAAAAAACTTTCATTCTATGTGCATTTGCACAAAGATAACACTGGAAAACAGCTCAAACTCAACTAGCTCACAGCGAAAGTTTTTGGATACTCAAAATGGTCCATGAAACTAAGAATTTTCATCAAAATTCGATGAAACCAAACGGAATTATGAATGGATGGCAAGCAATAAAAGATCATATCTAAAAAGAGATGCAGTTGAGTAGATGTAGTAAACTTTCAGATGTAGAGGGAACCTGAGTTGCAATACCAGCATGATCTGTTCCAGGAAGCCAAAGAGTAGGTCTTCCCTTCATACGGTTATATCTTATCATGATATCCTGACAAAGGAGACGAAAGAAATTAAGTAATTTAGAAAATCTGAGATATATCAACTAAACAAATACGATGATGACTTCGTAAGCTGGAATATGACAAAATAATAGACCAATAGTAGTCAAGAGTACATTGTGTGATTCCTCTCCGTTAAATTGTGTGATGAGATAATCCAAAAAGACTATTTTTAGCCACAACTTTCAGGATCATGTTATTTCACAATAGTTATTTATGTCTTTGTCTGTGTTCTACCAGTTGATTTTTGGGCATCCTTTTTTGGTTGACCTATCCTTAGGGATGTCTTCTAAACAGAGGATACATTTAGAAGGAATTAATTGAAGCGTGTTTAGTTAGTTGTAATGCCATCATGCTAAGCCATTGGATTGATATTATAAGATTAGGCAGATGAGTAGCTATAGCACCTGTTTTCTCTAATGTGATTATCATTTAATGTCACATTCTGTCAGCAGTGGACTGACAGCTTTGTTCAGCAAGACATGAACTTAGCTAAAATGTGAGGTGGAGATAGACTTGCATAACTCTAGCGAAGAAGGTTCAGTAATTCAGTTGCATCAGATAATCAGTTCAAGATGTTTCATTCATGTTATGCATTGACTCTCAAAGTTGTTGGCTAACTTAATGAGGTGAAATTGGTAGCACAATTTTCTTTCTGAACAATCTGAATTTCAATTGAGAATTGGGACATGTCGGTAAGCTGTTGTCAGAAAATGCCACATTCTCCTGGTCAAGCAATAATGTTATGGTGACCTGTGAGCCATGGACTATAAACTTGAAACTAGAGTGAGCACAAATCTTGTCAAGGAGCACAGCAAGAAATACCTATTCATATTAAGGGCTGAGATGAACAGAAAGTAAGACCCTCAACTACCATGCAAGGATAGGTTTGGTGAGCCCAAGCTAGTAGGGGCTTTTGGCACGAGTGTCACAGTAACAACCGGTAATATGTTATGTACCTTCCATCACGGGGGAATGCAATCTCCAAGAGTAAGCTCTATGCAAAGCTGAGGCCAAGCAAAGGCAGGGCATGCCTGTGGGTCAGGACACTCTTGAGAAAAGGCATACAAGAAATATTTCTTGTGGGGATTTTGAGTATCAAACTTAGGTAGAGTCAACTACCAATCCACCATATATGTGCATGTGAGCAAAACAACTTCATGGGAGCTAAGGTCAGAATTGGACAAAACCTCTGCGGCGAAGAGGCAATGTCGATTTTGTCTCAAGCCACTTAGAGTGATGGAGATGACAAAGTTGGCCATGCCAGTGTAGGAGGCCGGGTCAAAATTGGGCCAAACCGCTAAGATGGCGGCAATGCCGATATAGGGTTGAGGCGTCGAGCAGCTTAGAATGTGGAGATAACGGAGTTGGCCAAACCACCACGAGTGGAGGCGATGTGCTAAGTCATCAAAGTGAGACAAGACCAGTCGAGGAATAGCTTTAACTTTTAGATAAAGCGTTCGCACACTTCCATATGGCACTAGAGCAGGAAAAAGTCATGCCTTTCAATTGTCAAAAACAATTCAACATGCTTCACCAATGAAAATAACCACGTCCACACGAGGGAGCAGTCGAAAACATGATAAAGTAAATAAAAGTGTGTCATAATCTGATAATTTAAATTTTTAGATGAAATTGCCACGCCATTCAACACTCCCGAACCCTATGCCTTCCCTTCAAAAAGACAAAGAAATCTCTGAAAGACAAATGCTTAGAAAAAGAGTGTCTCATGTGACGAAAGAAGACAAAAAAATCTCTGAAAGACAAATCCTTAGGAAAAGAGTGTCTTCATGCGCAGAAAGACATGGGAAAGGTGACGCTTTGTATCACCTGTGCCATGACAATTGCAACTACCATAGAGAAAAGAGATAAGCAAGTATATCTGCTTGTGGGCAGTGAAACATTAAGTAACTATCCCATGATAACTACAACCCCCATATGACTTTATTATGTTCAAAAAAATTTAGTCGTAGTTACATTGCACTAGAAAATTCAATCTCATAGATCTTTGACAATCAAAATGGAGATGAATTTCTCAGAAGTTTCAAGTCAATATGGATTACTGACTTTTAGGACCACTTGTTAACAACAACAACAACAACAACAACATACCCAGTGGAATCCCACAAGTGGGGTCTGGGGAGGGTAGAATGTACGCAGACCACTTGTTAATATAACGAAATTAGTACCCCTCATATTTCCTAAAAATTAGGATTCCAGATACTGAAGACAAATGATTTGTCAATGCACTTGAATGTAATACAGTACTGTGGCAGAAATTCATCCTGGAAAACAAAAAAGTAGAACGCATTGTGAAAATGGGAAATTAGAGGATCAGGTTAAGGCTTATCATTTATTGATGATAGCATCATCGGTCTAGCATAAATAAACTATTTATATTTTACATTTTTATATGAGACGCCCATTAGTATTAACAAGCTATTGACTGTTAGCCCATTAGTTGTCACCTAATTGACATTCGATAATTTTTGTTTCTTTGAATAACAAGGGAAACCCACAGTCACTACACTTTGAATACGCACACCCCTGCTCTTATACAATAGCTCACAAAACACACAGGATTGAGATTTGATAGTTTCTTTCACATATTTATTGATCTAGAACCTCGATTTAGCGTAAGAAATTATTTCTTCAGCAAACACACCAAAGCACAAAGTGTTGTTTGATCACTTTATTGACTATTCATGTTAAACCTGATAAGGCATTGTAAATATTATAATCCTTGCCTGATATTTTAATAATGTATCCATCAAAACAAGCTTCCAAAGCTTCACTCAGTTTGAACTAAGAATATTCCTTTCCCTTCCACATGAAATAGGTTGAAATAATCCAGCAAGCAACAATGAAGAGTATCTGGGACAAGGTAGGAGTGCCCTCCGTGGTGGACAAGATAAAAAACGCGAGACTGAGATGGTTTCGCATGTGAATAAGAGATGCATAAATGCCCCAGTGAGGAGATGCGCAAGGTTTTACTTTGGTGAGTATGAGGAAAGGTAAAGTCAAGCTGAAGAAGTATTTTGGGGAGGTGATTAATCAGGACATGGCGCATCTGCAGCTACGTGGACATGATCATAGATAGGATGGTATGGAGGACGTGTGGTTTCGGTGTTTCCATGGTATCGCTTGTTCGAAACCATTGATCTTTTGGTGCTAAAGTTATTGGATCTGAGAGACATGATGAGTCAAATAAAAACAGATTGTTATTAGTGTCCTAAAAATGGAGTAAATTCTGGCTTGAGACAAAAGGACCAAAGAACAATCGGGGGAACTCGTTGTTCTCAGCAAAAATGGGAAAGAGTTGTTTTTGTCATCGTAAAATTAGATTTGATCACCGAAAAGTGTTCGAAATCAAAAAAATATTTATATGGATAGAGCCGAAATGATGAGGCAATCTTACTGGAAAAAAGAATAAGAGGGAAAACACCATATGCACTGGTGCATGGAGCTCATGATGCCGAATATCTGGACCTAAGAGTGGTGCATGAGAGCACGTGAGTAACCCTACAACGGCGGAATTTTCCAGGTAGGTTCGTGCAAGGAATCAGATCATAATTAGTGATACTAGTATATGCACAGTACCCAGGAGAGTCACTGAATCGAGGAATAGTAGTGATTTTGCCGTTCTCCCACCCAAAAAAATGTACCAATACCATGTTAGAAAGAAAAAGTTTGATAGAGAACTCAGCTTGATTATCCCCTTAAAATTTGGAGTTTAAATAGCTATTTCTACATGTCTTAAAAAGGAAAGAGATCACTACAAATCGATACCTAACTACAATAGGAGTAAATTAAGCTACCTGCTTGATTTTAATATATGCTAGAATATTCACAAGTATTCCAACAGTTACATTTATTGGACGATTCGCCTACCTCCCAATCATTTAGGCCTCTTTTGAAAATCAACTGCCAACCATTACTAGAGTAAATATTGGCGTCCTTCCCATTTTTGTTTGTGGAGAAGTTATATAAAACTGGAAACTTCTCTTTTAAACTTTCAAGCCCCAACCATATAACAGACCAGAACAGGATATTAGTACCATTCCCCAATTTCAGTTTAACACACAGCTTATATTCACCCCATAGATACTGATAATACTCCAAAGTCCCCCTTTGGAAGAAGATTGGATTAAAGAAGGAGCCTAACTGTCTCTCTTACCATATTTTGCATCTATAACCTGTTTCCATAAGCTTTAGTTGCCATCACTGTATCTCCAAATTTATTGTGCATCTTCAGCTTCTTAATGCCCTGGCTACCATTTTTCTTTTCCTTCATCACTTCCTGCCTTTTGACCAAATGTTTCCCCTTATCAACATTTCCTTCCCATAAAAACTTATTACATAGAATTTAGTTTCTTCTCAATTTTTTTTGGCATTCTGGGGAGAGACATTAGAAAGGTTGGAATACCATCTAAACCACCATTAACAAATGCAAGTCTTTCCCCAAAAGACAACTTTATTTTCCATGGAACCAATTTAGTGTTGCACTTGACCAAGATACCTTGCCACATCTTCTTGTCATTCTTTTTGGAATCCAGAGGCAATCCTAAATAGATAAGTGGTAGCTGCTCCACTTTACAGCCCATTACTCCGGTCTTAGACATTCTCCAGAAATGATTTTTAATAATGAAATGATAAGATGTGGCATCTTTAGTGTAAGCTATCGTGTAATTCAACTTTACTTTTAGCTTTGTGCCCCAAAATAGGAGAATAGAGTAGAAAGTGAGAATTGACTATAATTACTTGATATATTGGATGATGAACTCAAATGACTCAAGAAAGATATTCAAAATAATAAGTTGGAGACAATAAAAAAGAACTGTAATAAGAGAATATATAGAATTCACTCATTTAATGCTGAATGCAACCTCAAGTGTCACAAACATAGCATGGCCCATGTGCAGCGAACCGGTAACATTAGGTGGTGGCATCGGAACTACAAAAGGATCACTCCCATTGACAATGTTTGGTTTGAAATATCCTTGAGACTCCCACCTAAGTATCATCAATTTCACTTATTAGTATTTTGCACAGTGGTGAATAATTACAAGGTGATTATTAATCATCATTCTTGAGATGCAGAAAATGTGATGTCAAATCACATAAGTCACTCCAAGTATAGTCAATCAAATTAATATTGGACAACTATGTATCCATAAACTGTAGGACTTTAAAATTGGAAAAGTTCATAGCTCTTTTAGTTCAAGGTAGAAACAAAAAGCTTTTTCTAAAGAACAGATTTTGTCTATAACTAAAATTCAGGGGCGGAGCTAGTAAGAACTCAGGATCCTCCAAACCCCCTTCAGTAGAAAAATCACACTATTTATAATAGTTAAGATTATATTTTTACATATAGAAGTAGATATTGAACCCTCTTCAACTTCTTCCTTAATAAAAATCATGGTTCCATCACTAACATTAGCTTATCAGGCACTCCAGAAATAAAACAAACAAGGAACTGAACTAATGGAAATTTCATTCCAGAAAAAATAATATTACCATTTATATATGCGTTCTTCATTGCTGAAATCAAATGACTTTGCAACTTCGGGTGAAGTAAAGATACCATTTCTCTCTGCTTCGGCAGAAACTGCAGTGGTAGAACCATAATTAGGTAAACTCCGATGCATATTCGGTAAGCAGAAAAGAAGAGAGGAGACTTACTGGCGAAGAATGGAGAACCTCTGAGACGAGAAGGGGAACGACGACGTCTTGCGGAGGAGAAGAGAAGAGGATTGAAACGAAAGCACAAGGAGGGGCACGAAGAAGAAGAAGAAGATAAGAAAGAGGAAGGGCACACAGCCATTGTAGGTACACTTCACACCACCGATACTGAGCAGAGGCTGTTTTATTATCCTCTCGCCGAGCAATTTAGCTTTCTTTTGATCTTTCTACTGAAAAACATCCAATGGTCCGTAAATGTATACGTGTGTTTTATATTTTGATTTTTATTTAATATTTTTTTCTCTCAATATATAAGTCCCTACAACTTGTCGTCCTCCCTGCTTGCCTGACAATCTGTTTCAATTGTCTGATTTTACTTTATTACTTTTAATAATTATTGTTTTAGTTGTTTCGATTGTGATTTTACAATATTATTTCTAAAACAATATTTTCTCAGCTGCTTCAACTATGATTTTGTTATATCTTCCTAGTCAATAATTTTAAGTATGCAAATGTTAGAGTTAGGATGAAACAAACATAAAATGATAAATTAAGTCATTTTTTTAAACTGGACAAATAAAATCAAATAATTATTTTAATATCTTTCAATGATTATATTTGTGTCAAAAGGAGTGTACTTTAAAAAAATATATAATGTAAATAAACCAAAAAGTTTATATATGTTACTTGAAATGACGTAAAAAGTATTATAAATTGCAATAATTATCAATTTAAACTTTAAAAGTGCATATGCACTTTTAGATCCTGGAGCAAACTTGTCTTTTGTAACTCCATTCTTTGCATGTAAGTTTTATGCATATCCTGAAGTCCTCCATGAGCCTTATGAGGTGAGTAACCCTGTGGGTGAATCTATCGTAACCTGAAGAGTCTATAAGGGTTGTCTTGTTTCTGTTCTATAGAAAGTAATCTGATGTGATTTAGTTGAGCTCTCCATGGTAGACTTCGATATAATTTTGGGGATGGATTGGTTGCATGCTTCTTATGCCTTCATTGATCGTAGAACCCGTAGGGTCAAATTCCAATTCTCTAATGAACCAGTTCTTGAATTGGAGGGTAGCAACTCCTCATGTAAAGGTTGATTCATTTCTTTTGTCAAGGCCCGTAAGATGATTTCCAAGGGGTGTATCTACCACTTTGGTGAGGGTCAAAGATGTCTTTTCCAAAGTTCCCTCTCTTGAGTAGGTCCCTGTTGTAAGTGAATTCTCCAATGTCTTCCCAAATGAGTTACTGGGTGTCCCTCTCGAAAGGATGATCGATTTTGGTATAGATCTTTTACTTGATACCCAGCACATCTCAATCCCTCCTCACAGAATGGCTCTCGCAGAATCAAAAGAGTTGAAGGAGCAATTGAGAGATTTGTTGGAGAAGGGTTTCATCTGACGTAGTCGATCTTCATGGGGTGCCCAAGTGTTATTCTTGAGACAGAAATAAGGTCACCATCAAGAATAAGTATCTTCTCCCGAGGATAGATGATTTGTTTGATCAACTACAAGGGGTCACTTACTTCTCCAAGGTTGATTTGAGATCCAGTTATCACCAATTGAGGGTGAAAGAAAATGCCATCCCTAAGATGGCTTTCCAGACTAGGTATGGTCATTTCAAATTTATGATAATGTCCTTTGACCTCACTAATGCACCGAAAATATTTATGGACCTCATGAACAAGGTGTTCAAGCCTTACCTCGAGATGTTCATTGTAGTTTCATTGATGACATTCTGATCTATTCACGAGGCGAACAAGAACACATGGAGCACTTAAGGGTAGTATTAAGACCCTGAGGAATATAAGATCTATGTAAAGTTCGACAAGTGCGATTTTTGGCTAGATGAAGTTGTCTTTCTTGGGAATGTGGTATCTAGAGAGAGCATCAAGGTTAATCCTAAAAAGACAGGGGCGGTAAGGAACTGGCCAAGGCCATTAACTCCCACTGCATAAGGAGTTCTTTTGGTCTACCCGGTTACTATAGACGGTTTGTGCAAGATTTCTCCATAATTTCATCTCCACTCACTAAGCTAACTCAAAAAAAAGGCTAAATTCGTATGGACGGATGAATGCGGAAGAAGTTTCCAGACCTTGAATGATCGATTGACTTCAGCCCTAATTGATATTGCCAAAGGGGAGTGATGGTTTTGTCGTGTATTGTGATGCATCCATCATCGGATTGGGTTGCATACTAATGCAAAATGGTAAGGTGATTGCTTATACTTCACGACAATTGAAAATGCACGAGAAAAATTACCCGACTCATGATCTTGAACTCGTGACAGTGGTGTTTGCCTTAAAGATCTGGCGACACTATTTGTGTAGAGTCCATGTGGACGTTTTCACCGACCACAAGAGCCTCCAATATGTGTTCACCCAGAAGGATCTCAATTTGAGGAAATGGAGATGGTTGTAGTTGCTCAAGGATTATGATATAAGCGTGAAGTACCACCCCGAGAAAGGCAACATGGTAGTTGACGCCCTTAGTAAAATTTTCATGAGTAGGGTGTCCCATATAGAAGGTGTTGGGGAACCTCTGAGACGAGAAGGGGAACGACGACGTCTTGCGGAGGAGAAGAGAAGAGGATTGATAGGTTGGCAAGGCTGGAGTGAGATTGAATAAGTCCAGAAATGGTAATACGATGGTTCTTCATAGATGCTGATCGATGAGGTTAAAGCCAAGCAAGATCTTGATCCCATTCTGGTTGGATTGAAAACTTTGGTGAAAGATAGAAAGGTAGAGGTCTTCTTACAAGAGGGAGATCGTGTGCTCCGGTATCAAGGTAGGTTGTGTGTACCTAGTAATGATGAGTTGAAGAAGTTGATCATGCAAGAAGCCCACAACCCCTCCTATTTTATTCATCCCAGCACTACCAAAATGTGTAGAATTTTAGGAAAATTTATTAGTGGAGTGGGATGAAAAAGGACACTGCCCAATTTGTGTCTGAATGCCCCAACTGCCAGCAGGTAAAAGTTGAATACTAAAGGCCGGGTGGTTTACCTTAAGATATTGATATTCCTACCTGGAAGTGGGAAGAGATCAATATGGACTTTGTAGTTGGGTTGCCAAGAACCAAAAAGCGTTTTGACTCTGTATGGATGATAGTTGACCTCATGACTAAGTCAACCCACTTCTTATCGGTAAAAACCACGTTCGGTGCTGAGGACTATGCCCATTTGTACATTTGAGAGTTGGTGAGGTTGCACTGGATTCTATTGTCCATCATATCGGATCGTGGAGTTCAATTCACTTCTCACTTTTAGAGGTCCTTCCAAAGAGGACTTGGCAGTAGAGTGAAGTGGAGCATATCTTTTTATCCTCAAATCGACAAGAAAGCCGAAAGGACTATTTAGACACTTGGAGGATATGTTGAGAGCTTGCGTGTTGGAATTCAAAGGAAGTTAGGATGAACATTTGTCACTTATTAAGTTCGTCTATAATAACAACTTCTATGCAAGTATAGGGATGACATCGTTCGAAGCCTTATACGATAGACTATGTAGATCGCCCATTAAGTGGTTCGAAGTCGGTGAGGTGGCATTAATAGAATTGGACTTGGTGATGAATGTTTTGGAGAAAATTAAAAGCATAAAGGAGAAATGCAAACAACCTAAAATCGACAAAAGTCCTACTCGAATGTAAGAAGAAGGGCTCTTAAGTTCCAAGTTAGCGAGTAGATCTATTTGAAGTTATTTCCAATGAAAGGTGTTCTCTGGTTCGGTAAGAAAGGGGAGTTGATTCCTAGATATATGGGATCTTTCAAGGTGGTGAAGAGGGTTGGGAAAGTAGCGTACGAGTTGGACCTACCCTATGAATTACATTTGATTCATCCGATGTTCCATGTATCGATGTTGAGGAAATTTATGGGTGACCCAAGTTCCATAGTTCCCTTGCCTGATGTGACCATTGAAAAAGATTTGAGTTATGAAGAAGTACCAGTTGAAATCCTAGACCGTCAACTAAAGTAGCTAAGAAGCAAGGAAGTCACGTCCGTCAAGGTGCTTTGAAGGAACCAAAACAGTGAGTGTGGTACACGGGAAATGAAAGCTGATATGATGAAGCACTGTCCACATCTATTTCACTCCACTCAAGCCTAAGGTACTAAGAAGTTCTTCCAAAATCCACAAACTCCATTCATTTTAGGTTCTCATGATGTATGCATTTACTTTGATGTTTATGAACTGTTTGAAGTATGTTTTAAAGTGTAAAATTGAAATTTTTGAGAGAGGATGTTTGAATTGCATTTTTGTATGCATACTGGGTTATTAAATGCTAGTTTACTCTTTAGAGCCTATCTTTAGGTACATTCAGGAACGAATGTTCCCAAGAGAGAGATATTGTAATGACCCCCCAGTTTAGGAGCTTTGAGTACAGAAAAGTTGGCCTAAAAAATGACTTAGGGCCTGGTTCACGAGACAGTCTATGGCCTGTGAAATTTTCTATGACTCGTAGAATGGTTCGTGAGTGGGATTCCAAACATGAAGAAATTTGGAGTTTTCAGGAAGTTAATCCACGACTTATTAGACGACCTTTAAAATATTATACGGCTTGTATAAGGCCTCGTAAAAAGGGGTCAGATAAAAGGTGAGAATTTGGGTAAGTGTGAAAGGACTCTACGAGTCCAACCAAGGCCCGTAGAAAATAGTATGGCCCGTCCTATTTGTCTTAATCCCAATTCAGCAAAGACCATATTTCAGGATTCTCAGGTGAACCATCAGACGAAAGGGTCTACGGCCTGTAAAACCATCTACGTCCCGTAGTCAAGATCTCGTAGATGGCTTCCGACAATTTTAATTGAAGGATAGTTTAGTCATTTCCTATAATTATATTCCTATACTACGTCATTTGGGAGACAAAAAGGGAGACCGATATTAGTCTTCAAGCCATAGAAACACTAGTCATTCTCTCATTCCTTTAATTCCAAATTCCTAAGGCAAGAGCTCTCAAGTAAAAGGCTAGGGTTTTCCAAGTTCCTCCCTCAAGGCTTCAACTCTGATTCTATCTAGTTTCTCAGGTATGTGGGTTGATTTATGAGTATTCTTTCACCCATAAAGTTCCCTATTATGCATTTTACCTTTTCTTTAAGTTCATAAGTTTTAATGCATGTTCATGATGATTTTATGGTACTTATGCTACTATATGATGTTCTTAAAGTTTAATGACTATTTTGTTAAGTGTATGTACATATATATTTGAAGTGTGGTGTTGATTCTAAGATAGGTCTTGATATGACTAAAGTTGAACAATTTCAATATTTCTTTATTATGAAATTTCATAAGACTTACGTGATTTATGATTGTTCCATGCATCAAATAAGCCTACATTATTTCTCAATGAAAGTCCTTATGAATTATGACTATGAATAGGACATTTATGAAGAGCTTTAAAGTTAAATTTTTCAAAGATATGTATAAGTGATTATTGCCCTAAAAGATGTTTAAGAAAGACTCTTAAGTTCGAGTGTCACGACCTAAAATGGAGCCTAAACATGACACGGCGAATGGGGAGCTCGAAGGGTCCCCAAACAAGCCTCTTAACTTATCATTACACATCATTGGTTGCGAAAACATTTAAATGACATAAAAAAGTAGAAATAGGGGCAACGGGACTAAGGGGAAAGCTTGCATAACATCATAATCAAGGGACAAAGAGTCAAGACTCATATCATAGATATATAGAATATCCAACAACACCTCTACTACATAGATAAGAGCGGGGGTCAAGACAAAGCAATCGGGCTCACCCTAATAGTTAAAATAAAAGATAAAGTAGGGTGTCTCAATACATAATAAGAGAAACATATCTAAGGTCCCCGAAGTGGGGGACTCACTAGCTAGCTTGAATAGTACCGAACTAGCCATGTGGAGGAGGAGGATGATCAACTGGGGCTCCGACCCTTACATGGTGATATCATGTAGGCAAGAGTATGCGTTAGTACGTTTGAATGTACTAAGTATGTAGGATGCAATGCAACAAGAGATAGACATCATAATAGCATGCTTTGGATGAGTGTAGGACTCGTAAGGTTTTAGTATGATAGGTAGGGAAGGTTGATCGATTTGGTCAAATACAATGGGTGTAAATGCATAACAATAGTCAATAGGCATAATATAGCAATATGGCATGTATGATCAATGCTTAAGTAAAACTCCTGGGTTGATGAGTACAAACCTCTATCTAGGTTAGTGATGATGCTGCCCCATCACTAGGTGGAGAAGTACAAACTCTTTCCTGGGTTGATGAGTACAAACCTCTATCTAGGTTAGTGATGATGCTGCCCCATCACTAGGTGGAGAAGTACAAACCCTTCCCTAGGTTGATAAGTACAAACCCCCATCTAGGTTATTCGGGTTTTTAGTCCCTCCCCCCCCTCCCCGAATTGGGCATGGTCTAATGCAACACTTTATATAGATTTATCATATACATATGCTCATTTCATAATCATATAGTCAATCATATCATATCTCATACTTTGAACCTTCAACTCCTTAAGAAATCACATCCGGACCTTTTATCAAACACTTAAAGGGTGTGAAATGGTAGTATAAAAACATGCAATTTAGAGATAAAATCATCCATTATGAAATCATCAATCAACATTTTTGCAACACCCTCAAGCAATATACATCAAAACCCCTCATCAAATCTTACAATAGCTCCAAGATTTATAGCTCAAAACATAGCAAAGCAATCACAAATTTATATAGCTTTAACATAGTGCATAGACATGTTTATACTAGTAAACTCATTTGTAAAATCAACTTTAAATCATGAAAATTGAGTAAAATGGAGATTAGGGCACTATGGGTGGAAGAACCCAATGGCTAAAACCTATATACCTTGACTTTGGAGAGTTTCTTGAAGAAGATTTAAAATAGAGGCTTGAATATTGAATGAAATCCTTAGATCCAGATGAGTTTTGGGACTGTTGAATCTTGAGGAGGACTTGGCGCTTGACTTGGTTTTGTTAAATTCCAACAAGATTTCTTGTAAACCTTGAGAATGGATGGAGAATTTGATGAAGCTTAGAGAGGATTTTGAGAGTTTTTGGTGAGTTTTTGGGACTAAAAAGGCTAAAGAATGAGGGATTTTCATTTATATAGGTATAGGGTTATTACCCAATTGCCATGGAGTAAAAAGAACAATTTTCAAAAAAATTTGAACTAGTCCGCGTCAGGTCCGCGTCGCGGACAACTACTGTTTTTGTGAAGTTTCACCATAAATTATTTTTTTGACACGGACAAAGTATACCTTGTAGGTACTCATTTTCCCACGCAATTTTGCCACGCAATTTTTCCCTCTGAACAAGAATATAAAGTTGGATTTGCGAAATTCTGTACGAATTTTGAGACATTAAAAAATAAATCATAGGGTCTTTTCGAGTTACGTGGAGGGGTATTTAAATATCCTCGATTTGAGATATAAGGGAATTATGATTATGGAGGCATTCCTAGGCAAATGTGGAGCATTTCATTGAGCTACTCCTATTGATTGCTACTTATGATTATAAACTATGTTTAAAGATTTTGTGAGATGACTTAGCACCGAGAGGACTTGAGCTTGGCACTCATTCCAAGGAGTACATTGGTCTTTTTCTAATGGAAGATGTTTATTGGATTCCATGTAGTAGCTCACATGGCCTTACTGTTGGCTATGGTCTATTCCCACAAGTTTATATGATTCTATGATATGCTTTGAACTCGTGTATTAAATGTACATTGTCTTATATTGGTCTGAATCATATTCCTTGTGTATGTTTAATCTTATTTCATGTCTCATTATTCTTATGTATACTTATATGTTATGTTTAATTATGATGGTATTACAATTTCATCTATGCATTGCATCTCACATACTTAGTACATATGTACTAACACATATTTGCCTGCATGATTTAACCACATAGGGACAGCTACTCTTCCACCGGCTCGTGGCTAGTACTCCAGCACCCAAGACTAGCTCTACTATTGTGGTGAGCCCTTAGATCAAGACTCCTCCACCCAATCATTCTAGCTCGTATTTAGTTAAATTTGAAGACGATGTTTTATAGCCCTTTTGAGGAACTTATTTCAGTATTGTATTGTCTAGACTTCTTTCTATTGATGGAGACTTGTATATTACCGGTCCCATCAACTTATGATGTAGTTGATATGCATATGGACAAAGTAATGAATTAGCTATTTCCATTATTTTAATGTTGCTTCATTGTTCACAAGCCCATAGCCCCTCTCCCTTGTGATTTTTTCACATTATATTTCTATTTATTACCTATGAATGCTTGAGATGCTTAGATGACTTGGGTGAGGTGCCTTCGTGTTTCTCATTCGCGGTGTGATGACTAGGACCCTAGATTGGGTCATTACATAACAACTCAAACAATAATTTAGTATATCAACCATAAATCTATATATATAATAGGAGAAGTAAAATCACCTACTTGTCAGCACCACAAAAAATAGAATTATGAATTATTATTAAAAATTATTAAATAGTAATTTAAAACAATAACATACCCAGTTAAATCCCACAAGTGGAGTCTGGGGTAAATAGTAATTTAAAAGTAAAAATAAAAATTGCAAATACTTAAAAAAAATAACTGAAAAATACTACATATCTAATTTTTACTATCATTTTAACTTTTTACTGTTTTTAAAAAATTCAAATTTTAACAGTAATTTTTTCCTAGAAAAGGTTCCTAAATTATAGGAACATTTATTCCGAATATAATTGAATTATCAGATAAACAAAGTTGTAGTTTTTATGATTTAACTTTTTGTAATTCAATTAAAAGTAAAAATAAAAATTGTAAATATTTAAAAAAATAACTAAAAATTACTACATATCTAATTTTTACTATTACTTTAACTTTTAACTATTTTTTAAAAATTTAATTTTTAGCAGAAGTTAACTACAATACTTTTCCTAGAAAAATGTTGCTAAATTATAGGAACACATTTAGTATATAATTGAATTATCCCGTATAAAAAATTATAGTTTTTGCTATTTAACTTTTTATAATTTGTTTAAAATTCAAATTTATCAGTAGTTTACTAAAAATTATTCCTAAATTATAGGTGTTGACATCCAATTTTTACCCTCCATGATATAAATATATCATTGAGCTTTTAATTTTAACAATTTGAAATAATTAGCTTTCGAAAATGCAAAGATATTTTCTCAAATAAATTTTATTTTTTTATTTTAGAAGTTATTAAACTTTAAACCCCCAGCTTGAACCTATTTTTCAGCCTTCGTCTTGGACCAAAATTAGGGTCCAAATCAAGTCAACCCAGCCCAATTTTAATCCCAAACTCGGCCCTATTTCCCTTCTATTTTCAGCCAACTTATACATATAATATACATATGTACGCGCGTCGGGGCCACGCGCCCCCAATTCCCCTTTTCTTACCTTTTCCCTCACGCGTACATTCCCCTCTCTCCCTTTCTCTTCTTCTTTCTCAAACCAACGAAGAAAACTAGCAAACCCAAACCCACAATCCCAAAACCAATTTCCCCAACGTTCCTCCCCCAATCCATACCTACGTGTCCTCATCGCGTCGTCTTGAGTACAAATTTGTTAGATGAATCTTTTAGGTGTCTCAATCATATGCTTGCCCTCACAGATTGACGGTCGAATCCTCAAATCCGTTGAGGATTCGAGTTTATCCTTATCCTCCTTGAAGAATTTGAATTCAAAAACCCGTTCCCAATTTCCCCAATTGCCCTATGTTTTTCCCCCATCCGTTTCCCTAATTCGACCCTATGTAATCCCCTTACCAAATGAAAAAACCCAAATTCGACCCCTAATTTCTCGAATTTTCCCTCCCATTTTCAAACCCTAATTCGACTCTATATAATCCCTTTTATTCCTCACTGTTAGGAGATTTTGGGAGCCGTGGTTAATCCCTAAAAACCCTAGCAACCCTCAATCTATGGCTAGAATCGGCATCATCTTGAAAACCTAGAAAACGTTTTGTTGATTTCCCCAGTCGTTTGTTAATCTCATAAAGCCTTAGTCAAAATTTTGTTCTTCGATTTAGAAACCAGATTGTTTGATTTCGAAGTCCAGAAGTTTTTTTAACAAGGTTTGGTGGTGTCGAGGCTCACTATTGGAGCTTGAAGTCCAGTCGCTGCTCCGATAGAGGTAATATCCCAATCTTGATGTTGGTTTCACGATTTCATTCATATACTGTGTCTGAATGTGAATGCCGAAGCTATGTTTGCACTCATCTTATTTTAACTGAAAATGCTCTGTCTGTTAAAGCAAGACTATGCTATGGGTTGGTGTTGTTGATCGTATTATGTTGTATTTGATTTCAAAGCTTAATGATGCCCTTTACTACTTTGATTTCAAAGCTTCAAAATGATGCACTTTACTACTTCTTGATTTTGAAATAGTTCCTCGATGCGAGTCTTGGTTTTTGCTGAAAACAGCTTCGAGCTGGGGGTAATTACCGTAAAAAATCGTCTCTATTTCTGCCTTGTTTCATCCTTTCTTTGCAACATGCTCCATCTTTGATCTAGATTTCATGATATGTGTCTGTTCTGAGCTGGTACTATTGTCTCGATGGTTCTTATCAATTTTCGGTAGCAACTTTTGATTTTGTTTACTGCTTTATTGAATGTGAAACTGATGGTATGTAGGTTTTAGGTTCATTATTTGGGTGTTATCGAATCTTACAATCTTATTACTATATGAATATGGCCTGTTAGCATGCTATTCGAGTCGTTCTTGCTTATGCCTTGTTAAACTCTAAAGTTTTAGGGTCACAGTCTGTGATACAGGTCTTTGTCACATCAAAAGTTTGTTATACATGCATAAAGAATGGTTGTACTCCCTGCTTGCATCTTTTGATTCAAGAATAACTTTGTTTTCCCTCTAAGTGACGAAATGTTTAGCTATAATAGTCTTGTCTGTTGCTATCGCATTAGGGATTACTGAAAAGTGTTGAAAGCCTGTTTTTGTTCTTTGTTTTATGTGTTATGTTTAGAGTTAATCGCTGTTGTTGAGTCATAGTGCTATATTGCTCTCAAATGACTACAAGTTATGCCTTAATGCCATTTTGGCATGCGTCAAGGCTTGTGCTTTGAAGCTTAACATCTTTTTAATGTTTAAGGGAAAATCAACTGCCTATTTTGCTTACTTTTACTTGAGAATGACTGTGTCTTCTATTTCCTTTGATCAAAGACTCTTCAGTTTGTCTCATTGTCAAAGAATGATTGATAATCAATCTAGATATGTTGAAAATGATTTAAGTAAGTCGATTTGAGTTTTCCTTTTGAAGTGACCTGTTAACTTCTAGTAGGTGTCAAGTTTTGCTTCCTTGAAGTGAATATTCAGGTCTGGTCGTTAAAGGCCTGATTTTATTAAAACTCAAGCATGTGTTTTGCCCAAGTTTAGTTATTAGGCCATTGTATTTGGTTCGCTGCGTATATATGCTTTGCATATCGCCATCTCCTTCGATTCAATGACTAGCTTAACATTTTGCATATCGCCATCTCATTTCCTGTTATTTTGATTCAATGACTAACTCAACATTTATTTCATTTATGTAGCATTTTTATTTGTTGTTCAATGTGGTCATTATTCGTGTGATAGGTTTGATTATACTTATTTATGTGCTAATCTTCAACATCATCGTTTCTTTGTTAGGATTAGTCAGATTTGTTTATCTTGAGTTCGATATTAATTCTGGTTGTGTTTCCTCTTCTTGCATAATGCTCCGAATCCCTTTTTGGATTCCATTTTCGTGTCCCTTTGGGCCATGGAGGCCCAAATTGCTTCTTTGAGTCAGCCCAAACCCACGGGATAAGGAAGATACAGGTCAAAAGAAGCAGTTTACAAGTTTTCGGAAGCTGAAATAAGTGTTTATACATTGGTATACATCAGTATACATTAAGTATATATCACAAGCAAAATGGGTCAAATGCCCTAACCTAGAGACAGCAACAGCTGAAAATAGGAGGACAAGCAGGCCCAATTCTTGGGAATTAAAAAAAAAGGAAAGTGGGCCAAAAGCCCAATCCTTGACTCTCTTTAGATTATGTTATTTGTTTATTTATTTATTTGCTTACATTTGTGTGAATATTAACATAAACTTGTTTATTTGTATTATGATTTCTGTTTTTTTTAATCTAATTAATTTCCCCAACATGTTTGTCATTTATGTTGATTTCTTTTTTAATTCCTCTTTAATGATAGAAATGTATTATACAAATTGGATTTTAGTGGAAATTTTGCAAAATTAATCATTTTTTTCAAATTTAGTCAATTTTAGTCAAATTCTTTCAAGTTTAGTCAAGTTCTTTCAAATTTAGCCAATTTTTTTTTTCAAATTTAGCCAAATTCTTTCAAGTTTAGCCAAGTTCTTTCAAATTTAGCCAATTTCTTTCAAATTTAGTCAAGTTTTTGTCAAAGTCTTTCAGGTTTAGTCAAGTTGTTTCAGATTTAGTCAATTCTTTCAAATATAGTCAATATTTTCAAGTTTGGTCAAATTATTTTGAACTTAGTAAACATTCTTTCAAATTTAGCCAATTCTTTCAAAATTAGTCAATTTTTAAGCTAGTCAACTTTTTCAAAGTCAATCAAATCTTTTAAAAGTTAGTCAATTTTCTAATCGTTGGTCAACCGCACATTAGCGGCCATTTTGAGTGATTAAGTTCTTCTCAAAGTAGAAATTGAACCTGAGCCCGTCCTTTGGTATTTTTAAAAAGATTTTTCTGTTAGGTCTTTTTAAATGTATAGCTGGATTTCCAAATGCTTAACCCTTTTCGGAATAAGTGCAATTTATTGGTTCGTAATGTGTCCAATGATTGTCATGATTTCCACCTCAGGTTGTCCGACTGGGTTCCTGGTCCATTCAAAACTCACCCTTAGACATCTAGGATAGAGCGAAGCCAAATTCCTGCTTCTAAGCATTGGCCTAAGACGACCAAACATATAAGGCGTGTTGAGCCCATTAAAAAGACCACCTTGAGTTCAAAGTGGCCCCCGGCCCAAATGGACGATCATGCTTATGTGTTTATATTTGAAGGATGTATATGTTATTTGGCGAACCTTTGCCCCTCGGGGTTGGGAGGTCATTTTAATAACACATGTTAATCAAAAGAGGGTTGTTTACAGGGTATTACATCTAAAGACGTTCAAAGACGCCGAGAAGTCTAAGAAGAAGAAATCTTCCACGAAGGTTTACCTTCGGACTATACCCCTGCGTGGGACTGATTATTTTGTATCACTTTTCCATATTATGTATCCCTATTGAGTTTATTCATAATGCCTGTATGAATATTTTTGGGGCAAAGGAACATTTAAAATTGCGTATACATCCTTAAATTGTTAGGCCTACCCTTGGCACAAAAGGGTCATATATTTGTTTATGACTTGTAATATTTATTTACGTGATATATTTTATAACTGTTTATGTGATTATGTTGCTTTGTTTGAAGACTTCTAGTCCACTTCTTTTCAAAAGTTTCTAGAATCCCCTAAGCACATAAGTCAAGTCACTATCAAAAGTTCATCCAAATGCTCTCCGGGTCTCAAGTTTCTCAACAAAATCGAACCCCATTCTCAAAATTCTAAAATTTTACTCTTTTATTTGACAAGAGGTAAATTTTTCATTTCAATTCAGAAAGATTCAAGCTTGTCAAACTATGTAGGGCTTGATTTCTCACTTGTGAGATACGTAGGCAGCCTTTTAGGCTCGACCCTTATCTTTCCAAAAGCTTATTTTTCCCCTGTCTACACTATTAGTAATACAAGAAAACCTGACTTAGCGCAAATCAATCTTCTTGATCCACTATTTCTAAAATCATATAGGTAAAGTCCTGCCTATTTACCATATTTCCCGTATCCGTAGGCTAGTTTACTCTAGAATAAAGCAATAATTGTGTGCTTATTGATATATGTGTGTTACCTTATATTACCTATTAATCTGAAGAAACTAACTTGGTTTCCTTTGAGTAATTTTCTTACAGGTTATTTAGAATTAATCTGTGTTGATAAAGTTGGCCGATCATCCTTATTTCACTAGATCAAAGCCCACAAAGATCCCTCCCCTGACCAAAACTAGTGGAAAGGAAACACTAGATCAAAAGCCTACAAAGATCCCTCCCCAGACCAAAATCAGTGGAAAGGAAAATGACAGACAATAATGACGATGCAAGCTTGACCGAGATCACTGTGACAGATCCCCTTATCGTACAACAGAACAAATTGATTGCACAGCTGATGCAACAGATTGTTGACATGAAGATGGAAATGAGGAAGACTCAAGAGCTAGCAAATTTGGCCATCACTGCTAATCTTTTCGGTCCAGATGACGGGAGGCCTCCATTTCATTTTCCTTCTTCTAATCTATCTCATCAACCTATCAATATACCAACAAATCTACCAATTACCCCTGTTCAAGCTTCGCCTGTCATCGACTTAACTACCTTCGACGCAGGACTTTCTAATATTTTTTCCAAACCACCACCCCCTTTCTAAAACCCAAATAATGCTCAAGCCTGTAGTTCCTCTCATATTGCCCACACTATCCAACCCCAGATAATCCCTCCCGAAAGCCAAGCTCCAGATCAATACAACCCACCTACCACACAAATTATGCCTCCTAAAATCCCCTTCCATATCCCAATCCTTACCAATCCACAAATTCCTCACGCCACTTACTCCGAGGTTGACCATTATGAGGAGAAGGAGAAGGAATGGAAGGCCAAGGAGGAGATGGCCAAGTTGGATACAAGGGAAGAAATTGCAAAAGCTATAAAGCAATTTCACTATACACCTGATGCTGTGGGGCTGGATTACGAGGATTTATGCATTCACCCGGACCTGAACCTTCCAGAAGGGTTCAAAATACCAAAGTTTGACATTTTCGACGGAAGTGGAAATCCTCTGGCACATCTGAGGGCATATTATGATCAGCTGGTGAGCGTCAAGAAAAACAAAGCGTTGCTGATGCGACGTTTCAGCCGAAGTTTAAGCGAAGAGACCCTAGAATAATTTACCTCCCAAGAAACAAACCAATGGGCCAGTTGGAGTGTCATGGCCAAAGATTTTATTGAAAGTTTTGCTTATAAGGTTGAAATTGTGCCAGACTGCTATTCATTGGAGAAGATTAGACAGAAGTCAATCGAGAGTTATCGGAAATATACCTATAGATGGAGGAAGAGTGCTGCCAGAGTGCGTCCTCCTATGTCTGAAAAAGAGATTATCGAAGTGTTGGTGTGCTCCCAAGAGCTGGAGTTTTATGAAAGAATAATGCTGCTCGTTAGAGAAAAATTCGCAAATATAGTTAAGATTGGTGAGAACATCGAAGATGGACTCAAAATGGGCAAGATCACCCATATATCGAATTTAGCTGGAGCGTTTGGGATGTTGAGAAAAAAAGAAAGAAGATGTGTCAGTTGTCTCCGGCGTACAAGACAAAAGGAGAACCCCTAGCAGCCACCCCAGAAAGTCCACACCCCCTCAAATCCATTTTCAACCTACCCCAAGTTCATTCCTCGTCTTTCATGCTCAACTAGGATATCACACTCTGCCCGCAAACTACTAAATCCCTCTTCCCCATTATCAATTCCCACAATGTCCCAATATCATCCCGAACTACCAATCTCCACTGCCAGGTTGCTCCCATATCCAACCAACTTATCAGAATCCCTTTACTAGTTACCCAACCTCAAATCCCAAAGCCCCACCATCAAATCACCAAAACACCGCCATACCCAAATTCCAGACCCCTACACCCCCCATCGAAAACATCCTAATTACCATCAAGTGCCTCTGCCTCTACAAAATAACTGTAACCCTCCTCACCAAACACAGATAAAAAATATCTTAGGGTGTTCACTCCACTTCTCTAAAGCCAAACAAAGCTATTTGAAAGATTGTTAACTGCAGGATTGATCCAGCCTACCCCTCCGGGAGCCATGGATGCTAATTCTCATTTCTTCAGGGGTGATCAGACTTGTGCTTACCACTCTAACAGTGTTGGATATGACACTGAAGATTGCCTAAACCTAAAGCATAAAATCCAAGACTTTATTGATCATGACATGGTTGTTCTTCGGACTGTCACCCCCAATGTCAACAAGAATCCTTTGCCTGATCATGGAGAGAACATGACTAGTATGATTGAGAAAGAAAAAGATTGGGGGTAGTGCCAGATGGTACTGTAAGCTTAGAAAAAAGTGTGGCATCTCTAAGTATCACTGAGAAGCCAAAGATGGAGATTTTGATACCTTCTGAAGTGATTGCGACGACACCAAAAGGAATTCTTAACAAGAAGGTTGAGATTGGGATTGTTGATACAAGAAAATCAATTCAGGGAGCAGGTAGAAAGGCTCAAAGGCCGATAAGTGAAGCTGTAGGAACAGACAATGATAATCTGGCAGCCATGATAATCCAGGTTACCCAGGGTCATCGTATCAGTTTTGGCAGTGAAGAACTACCATTCGAGGGAGGAATGCATAATAAGGCGCTTCATGTTATAATTAAGTGTTGAGATATGATCCTAAATTATGTCTTGATCGATAATGGATCTGGACTGAATATTTGCCCTCTATCCACTCTTAAGCAGTTGAACTATGATGTGAAAAAAATCTAGCAAAGCCAAGTTAATATGAGAGCGTTTGACGGTGGCCGAAGAGATACACTGGGGGCAGTAAATCTAACAATTTATGTGGGACCTGCTGAGTTTGTTGTCGAACTTTAAGTGATGGATATAATTACCAGTTATAACATGTTGTTAGGAAGACCTTGGATCCATATGGCGGGAGTTATGGCTTCTACCCTCCACCAAATGATGAAGTTCATTTGGCATGAACGTGAAGTGGTTATTTCTTGTGAGGGAAGCCATTTAAATTTGTATGCACCCATTGTCGATAATGTTACTAGAGGAACAGATTACTACACAGTAGAAATAGTGAATGCTACCGAAGATGACTGGACGCCGAGACCTTCTATGCCTGTTGTTTATAAGATGATAGCCATAGTGCCAGACTGCTATTCATTGGAGAAGATTAGACAGAAGTCAATCGAGAGTTATCGGAAATATACCTATAGATGGAGGAAGAGTGCTGCCAGAGTGCGTCCTCCTATGTCTGAAAAAGATAGGGTATTACCGAGCCTATTCCATTGCCAGCAAAATAGTCAAGATTCGTCTTGGGATACACTATCTTGGGAGAAGATGAGTGGGAGATGTAGAAACAGAAGGATGATCGAGCCTTGGCCCGGCCAATACTGCACCTGTATCAGTCATTTCCAGTACGAGAATGCATACGTTGATGATGGTCTTGGAGGAGGGATCTGGGACCTATTCGAAGAAATTGATGCAATTGATGATGATGAAATAGACCAAACATCAGATGTTTGAGGTGTAGAACCAGATAATCGAAAGTTGAGAGAGACATCCACCTCGTTGCTAATCCTCCACTTGTCTTGGTAGACGAAGAATTGGTAAATTACTTGTTTTAAAATAGGTGGCAGTCCGGCGAAGGCCCGGGACCCATCTTTTACCTTGCTATTTCACTCATGTTTGATTTCGTTTTAATTTCTCTCAAAATATCTCAAAGGCAGATTGACCCTTGGTCATGGCCAAACTTCACACTTTCTTAAAATGAAAGCCTCCATTTATTTCAAATCGCACTTACTATTCATTTTATCATTTCAATTACTTCTTTTCTAACTATGTTTGTTTATGATTTCAATTTAAATAATTTAACACCTGTCACTGTCATGTCATGTCAAAAGCTGAATGAACAGAATGAAGCAGATGGCAATGAGCTTGAGGAATACAATGAAAGTGCCACTGTCATATTATGTCATGTCACAAGCTAAATGGATAAATGAGGTGAATATTGAGGAAGTGTTCGAAGAGTATGATGAAGAGATCGTAACATCTGAACCATTTGTCAAAATTGAAACAACTCAAGCTTAAAATTGGAGATCTAAGAAGGCAAAAACAACGGAGAAGTCAGAATCGGTATTGATTTGACAAAGACCTGAAGGAAAGACTCATCAACTCATCAAAGAGTATGTTAACATATTCACCTAGTCATGCGACTATGTGTCAAGATTTAGCACAAACATCGCTCACCACAACTTGACGATCAACTCATATGCTATCAAAAGACACTATGTCTAGAGATTCAGAGTTTTCTTTTATCTCTTTTCCTATAATTGCATGATTTACTTGTAATCATTTCTATATTTGCTATCAGATTATTTTCCTTTGTAATGAACTACGTTTGACCTAAATTCTTAAGAATGAGATACGTAGGCGGCCTATGTAAAAGTGTGGCATCTCTAAGTATCACTGAGAAGTGTAATGAACTACGTTTGACCTAAATTCTTAAGAATGAGATACGTAGGCGGCCTATGTCGGCTCCGATCATTTTCTTGTTTAAAATTTATATTTTTCTCTACCTCTTGTGAGGGGAACTATGTTTGACCTGATCCCTATCCCAACGGGATACGTAGATGCCACAACGGCTCGGTCATACTCCCATAAAGGAAACTGGGACAGAATTTTTGAGAGAAACTCAAAAATTCTAAACAAAGAGGTCCATCCTCAACAAATTGGAGTTCAAAGCATGATTAAAAACTTCAACTGGGACAGAATTTTTGAGAAAGGTCTCAAAAATTCTCAAGGTGCTTCTGATAAGCTGTCAATCCCTGACAACATCTAAACTGGGATAGAAATTTTGAGGGTGCCCTCAAGATTTCGCTAAGCATCATTACAAATTTGAAAGCCGTCTTAAGGATTCTCAGCCTAATTAGAAATTCAAAGACAACTGCGACACATCAAGGAATCTATGTCAAAAGTCAAACATGTTCATCTAAGCTTTACGTAACATGACAATTGGCAGTGATCTTTGCTAAAAAAAACTTTTCTAAATTTGTTGTTTCTAATATGTAGAATATTTTGTCAAAATGAATATTTTCTACCTTCTGTCTACCAAGAGGTGGGAGATCAAAGCGGTTCATCGGGGGACAAGATGAGGAGCAGATAATCAAAGAATCAACATAGATCAATTCACTTTTAAACTAAGAAATTTTCTGTGGATGCAGGGAAATTTTTTACAGGCCTTATCTACAAGAGAATAATCGAGGCATAAATAGTTCCGTCTCACTCAAATCCCCAGTAATTTATCACATCTCATGCATCGTGGAGAGTCATTTTACTTTCAAGTTGCTGAAAGTCTCATTTTATCATGCATCACAGAGAGTCATTTTCATGCATCACGGAGAGTCATTTTACTTTCAAGTTGCTGAAAGTCTCATTTTATCATGCATCACAGAGAGTCATTTTCATGCATCACGGAGAGTCATTTTACTTTCAAGTTGCTGAAAGGCTCATTTTTTTATGCATCGCGGAGAGTCATTTTACTTTCAAGTTGCTAAAAGTCTCATTTTATCATGCATCGCGGAGAGATTCATTTTACTTTCCACTTGCTGGGAAGTCCATTGCATATCCATCACTGACAAGGCTATTTTTATTTTCAGTTGTCGAGAGGGCCATTGCATCTTCATCACCGACAAGGCTATTTTATTTCCAGTTGTCGAGAGGGTCATTGCATGTTCATCGCCGACAAGGCTATTTTATTTCCAGTTACCGAGAGGGCCATTTTATTTTCCAAGTTGCCGAGAGGGTCATTGCATCTTCATTGCCGACAAGGCTATTTTTTCCAGTTGCCGAGAGGCCCATTGCATATCCATCGCCAACAAGGCTATTTTATTTTCAGTTGCCAAGAGGGCCATTGCATCTTCATCGTAGACAAGGATATTTTATTTCTAGTTGTCGAGAGGGCCATTACATATCCATCGCCAACAAGGCTATTTTATTTCCAGTTGCCGAGAGGGCCATTGCATCTTCATTGTCGTCAAGGCTATTTTATTTTTTCAGTTATCGAGAGGGCCATTGCATCTTCATCACCGTCAAGGCTATTTTATTTGCAGTTGCCGAGAGGGCCATTACATTTTATCATCAACAAGGCTATTTTATTTTTTAATTGCCAAGAGGGGCCATATAATGATTGCTTCTTATTGATTCATTATCTGTCACGTCGAAGAGAAGAATACATATCGAATATGATAAAAGATGTCATCTCTAATTTAAATCATGATTTTACTAACATTCTGTTTTAGTTATATCGAGAGCATCCGAAAGGATGAATTCTCAAAATGAACTACAGGTGTGGACATCTTCAAGTAGGATGCAGCATAATGTGGAACTTTTTCTTAGCAGCGAACTGGGACATTGTCTAGAGAGGGGCGTCAAACCCTTCGGACACTCAGTACAACGTGAAACTTTTTCTTAGCAGCGAACTGGGATATAGTCTGAAGGGGGGGCGTCAAACCCAGCGAACTGGGACATAGTCTGAAGGGGGCGTCAAACCCTTCGGACACGAGCTGGAAAACGAATACCACCAAAACCAACCACACCTCTGTCATAAGGCATGTGGGAATTTCTATAAGTCCATCAGCTTTCAGTTTCGCCTTCGGATAATCTCAACTCTCACCAGTGGCAATCTTCCAATCCGAGTGACAATGTATCAAGATTCTGTGAATCCGTTAGTTTTCAGTTTAGCATCCAGGTGATCTCAACTCTCACCGGAGGTAATCTTCCGATTCGAGTGACAATGTACCAAGTATTTTGGAAATTATGTCTGTGTAAATTCTTAATTATGGATGTGAAGTGCGCCACATTTATGATTAAGAGGTTGCAAGCCTCTTTTCATAATTCGATTTGTTTGTCACTCCTCCTGAACTGGAGGTTATCTCAGAATAAGAGATTTCCCCTTCAACCGATAGAGTCGAACTACATGCAGCCTGATTCCTAAGTCCCGGGATATGTAGGCGGGCTCAATTTTAAAAACTCAGTTGTGTTCTAACATTTGCTCTTACAATCTCATTCTCAAGCATTCTAATTTCTCCATAATTCGATATTGGGATAGCTTTTAAATTCTTTCAGAATCGTGCATAAAATCAAGCGTTTTGAACTACAAGTGACTTGAATTCTCATACAACCTGAGATATGTAGGAAACCCAAAATCAGGGTTTGGCCATAATTTCTCAAAGTCTGTACCAAGAGCTTTTCAGAAGATGAAAATGTGGATGGCTAAAAATTGAATTAGTCAAGTTTCTTTGTCTACGATCTCTTTTATCAATCATATCCAAAGAAAGAGACAGCTGTTGTCATCCAATTTTTACCCTCCACGATATAAATTAATCATTGAGCTTTTAATTTTAATAATTTGAAATAATTAGCTTTCGAAAATGTTCAAATCCCCAGTAA
>DF358282.1:54423-83150 GCA_000787875.1 Solanum virginianum
GGAAATGCAAAGATATTTTCTCAAATAAATTTCATTTTTTTATTTTAGAAGTTATTATTCTTAATTATTTCAAGTTGATAATATTAAAAGCTCTTTAGTTAATTTGTATAATTCGTCGGGTAGTCAAATTAGTCAATCGAATTCAATTTGATTACTATTAATTAGCTAAAATTGCAATCGAATTGATCAACTTTAAACCCCCAGCTTGAACCCATTTTTCAGCCTTCGTCTTGGACCAAAATTAGGGTCCAAATCAAGTCAACCCAGCCCAATTTTAATCCCAAACCCGGCCCTATTTTCCTTCTATTTTCAGCCAACTTATACATATAATATACATATGTACGCGTGTGGGGGCCATGCGCCCCCAATTTTCCTTTTCTTTACCTTTTCCCTCGCGCGTAGATTCCCCTCTCTCCCTTTCCCTTCTTCTTCCTTAAACCAACGAAGAAAACAAGCAAAACCAAAACCCACAATCCCAAAACCGATTTCCCCAATGTTCCTCCCCCAAGCCGTACCTACGTGTCCTCATTGCGTCGTCTTGAGTACATATTTGTTAGATGAATCTTTCAGGTGTCTCAATCATATGCTTACCCTCACAAATCAACGGTCGAATCCTCAAATCCATTGAGGATTCGAGTTTATCCTTATCATCCTTGAAGAATTTGAAAGAGAAAAAACCCAAATTCGACCCCTAATTTCTCAAATTTCCCTCAAATTTTCCCTCCCATTTTCAAACCCTAATTCGACCCTATATAATCCTTTTTATTCCTCACTGTTAGGGGATTTTAGGAGCCGTGGTCAATCCCTGAAAACCCTAGCAACCCTCAATCTATGGCTAGAATCGGCATCATCTTAAAAACCTAGAAAATATTTTGTTGATTTCCCCAGCCGTTTGTTAATCTCATAAAGCCTTAGTCAAAATCTTGTTCGTCAATTTAGAAACCAGAACGTTTGATTTCGGAGTCCAAAAGTTTTTTGAACGAGGTTTGGTGGTGTCGAGGCTCACTATTGGAGCTTGAAGTCCAGTCACTGCTCTGATAAAGGTAATATCCCAATCTCGATGTTGGTTTCACGATTTCATTCATATACTTTGTCTGGATGTGAATGCCAAAGCTATATTTGCACTCATTTTATTTTAACTGAAAATGCTCCGTCTGTTAAAGCAAGACTATGCTATGGGTTGGTGTTGTTGATCGTGTTATGTTGTATTTGATTTCAAAGCTTCAAAATGATGCACTTTACTACTTCTTGATTTTGAAATAGTTCCTCGATGCGAGTCTTTTTTTTTGCTGAAAACAGCTTTGAGCTGGTGATTTTGTTTACTATTTTATTGAATATAAAATTGATGGTATGTAGGTTTTAGGGTCTTTATTTGGGTGTTATCAAATTTTCCAATCTTGTTACTATAAGAATATGGCCTATTAACATGCTATTCAAGTCGTTCTGGCTTATGCCTTGTCTGAAATTTAAAGTTTTAGAGTCACAGTCTGTGATACAGGTCTTTGTCACATCAAAAGTTTGTTAAACATGCATAAAGAATGGTTGTACTCCCTGCTTGCATCTTTTGGTTCAAGAATAACTTTGTTTTCCCTCTAAGTGACGAAATGTTTAGCTATAATAGTCTTGTCTGTTGCTATCGCATTAGGGATTACTGAAAAGTGTTGAAAGCTTGTTTCTGTTCTTTGTTTTATGTGTTATGTTTAGAGTTAACCGCTGTTGTTGAGTCATAGTGCTATATTGCTCTCAAATGACTACAAGTTATGCCTCAATGCCATTTTGGCATGCGTCAAGGCTTGTGCTTTGTAGCTTAACATCTTTTTAATGTTTAAGGTAAAATCAACTGCCTATTTTGCTTACTTTTACTTGAGAATGATCGTGTCTTCTATTTCCTTTGATCAAAGACTCTTCAGTTTGTCTCATTGTCAAAGAATGATTGTTAATCAATCTATCTCCTCCTTGTCTTTGCTTGAATTTCCCATTGCCTTCTTTATATGTTGAAAATGATTTAAGTCAGTCGATTTGAGTTTTTCTTTTGAAGTGATCTGTTAACTTCTAGTAGGTGTCAAGTTTTGCTTCCTTGAAGTGAATATTCAGGTTTGGTCGTTAAGGGCCTGATTTTATTAAAACTCAAGCATGTGTTTTGCCCAAGTTTAGTTATTAGGCCATTGTATTTGGTTCGCTGCGTATATATGCTCTGCATATCGCCATCTCCTTCGATTCAATGACTAGCTTAACATTTATTACATTTATATAGCATTTTTATTTGCTGGTCAATGTGGTCATTATTCGTGTGATAGGTTCCGTACCTACGTGTCCTCATTGCGTCGTCTTGAGTACATATTTGTTAGATGAATCTTTCAGGTGTCTCAATCATATGCTTACCCTCACAAATCAACGGTCGAATCCTCAAATCCATTGAGGAAGCATTCCCAATTCTTAGGAATTATTAAAAAAAAAATGAAAGTGGACCAAAAGCCCAATCCTTGACTCTCTTTAGATTATGTTATTTGTTTATTTATTTATTTGTTTACATTTGTGTGAATATTAACATTAACTTGTTTATTTGTATTATGATTTCTTGTTTTTTTTAAATCTAATTAATTTTCGCAACATGTTTGTCATTTATGTTGATTTCTGTTTTGATTCCTCTTTAATGATGGAGTTGTTTTCTACAAATTGAGTTTTAGTGAAAATTTTGCAAAATTAATCATTTCTTTCAAATTTAGTCAAGTTTAGTCAAATTCTTTCGAGTTTAGTCAAGTTCTTTCAAATTTAGCATATTTCTTTCAAATTTAGTCAAATTCTTTCAAATTTAGCCAATTTTTTTCAAAATTTGTCAAATTCTTTCAAGTTTAGCCAAGTTCTTTCAAATTTAGCCAATTTCTTTCAAATTTAGTCAAGTTTTTGTCAAAGTCTTTCAGGTTTAGTCAAGTTCTTTCAGATTTAGTCAATTCTTTCAAATTTAGTCAAGTTTTTGTCAAAGTCTTTCAGGTTTAGTCAAGTTCTTTCAGATTTAGTCAATTCTTTCAAATTTAGTCAACATTTTCAAGTTTGGTCAAATTCTTTTGAATTTAGTGAACATTCTTTCAAATTTAGCCAATTCTTTCAAAAATAGTCAACTTTTAAGCTAGTCAACTTTTTCAAAGTCAATCAAATCTTTTAAAAGTTAGTCAATTTTTTAATCGTTGGTCAACCGCACGTTAGCGGTCATTTTGAGTGATTAAGTTCTTCTCAAAGTAGAAATTGAACCTGAACCCGTCCTTTGGTATTTTTAAAATGATTTTTTTGTTAGGTCTTTTTAAATGTTTTATCGATTTCCTAGTTATCCTTAAAATTAGGTGGCGACTCAT
Organism: Solanum virginianum; assembly: GCA_000787875.1. Lineage (NCBI taxonomy): Eukaryota > Viridiplantae > Streptophyta > Magnoliopsida > Solanales > Solanaceae > Solanum > Solanum virginianum. The sequence continues at coordinate 57,774 of DF358282.1, forward strand.
TCAAATTTTGAGAATTTGATTTGTATTTAGATTAATTAAGTATTGAATCAAATTTTTGAAATAAAAGTCATTTTTCTGATTAACAACAGGCACTCATTAAAAAAATAACTGAAATATCTATATATATATATATATATGCTATTGCTAAAACACTTTATATTTTTTCTTTGGGTGTTGCATGAATACAATACATAACACAGAAAAATCCTCATAAATTTTTCAAAGAAATCAACTAATTTTTTTTGTCGTGTTTTGCATAGAGGGGTCAACAATTGCCTAAGAATTTTGTAGAGAAGGATCAACAATTGTCTAAATTTGGTGACAAATTTCAGTGAGCGTATTTACAATATTTGATCCTATATAGGTAACTTCAGCATTTCTAATAACTATTTAGCATTATTTTATTAAAAACTTTAACTTTGTAAATTATTTGTAGTTGATAAAATTCTTTCTATTTTTTTAATGAGAAAATAAGAATGATGTCCAATTAGAGATAACACACGAAAAAAGTATAATGTGATTATATTAATCTTCACAAGTGTGAGAATTAAAGCAAATATAAACATATGAAGACAAGATAGTATATAATTGAGCGCTGTTTCTGTTGTTTTATCTTGATTGATTCTAAACAACATTATATATCACTGAATATATATATTTTTGTATAGATTTTTCTTCCACCATTCTTAATATAAAATTTTGTTTAAAAAAAATTCCTTATTATTTTTGTACATAAAAATTTAGCAAATAATTAAGGAATCAGGATTAGAAAGTTATTATAGTTGATGTGTAAAAATATATTATAAATAGAAAATTATTTTAAAGGTATTAATTTTTTTAAAATATGATGTAACTAACTAATTTTAAAAGATTTGAATTTAAATCAAAAATCCAAAAAGTCTAAGAATTTTAAGAAGATAAAAAAATTTATATTGAATGTGATTAATTAATTTTTTTAATTTCAATTTTTTTTAATGAATTGAATGTTTTGTCGGTGGAGAGCATCATCAAATGGTTATTTTGTGCTTTGAAAAATATTTTGGATTGCAATATGTGTTTGTTGCAAAATCAAAACTGAATAAATTGTAACAAATGTCAAGTCTTCGTAATATGATAATAAAATGTTTTATTATTTTATCCGACTATTACAATTTCAAAAAGGTCACAAAAAATGAACAATGACAATAAATTTACTATTCTTAACATAGTAATAACAATTCCATTTTATTTAAAATAAACTAGATTATTTCATTTATATACAAACGTGGAATTAGAATAAAACAAAGCCAATTGTTTTATTTAAAAATAAAACAAAACCAATTGTTTATCATTAAAATTTTAAAAATAAAGTTCAAAATACTTTTGAATAAGTCCAATTTATTTATTTGAAAAGAACAACGGATATTTTTTTAATCTTTTATCAATTGTCAATTATTTAAATAAAATTAAATTGGTTTTTAATTAAAAAAAGACACATGGCATTATGTAAAATAGATAATGACAAATGGTAGCATGTAAAAAAAGCTATCTAATATTTAAAAATATTAAAATAACTATATAATATTAAATATTTAAATTTATAAATATATTTAGACTCGTGCTTTGCACGGATAACATAAAATGTACATAAAATATTTGAGAATATATAAAAATATGATTGAATCATGAAATTATATTTGTCTCGTGCCACTCTTTTTAGATTATATAAAAGTACTATGAATTAAAATAAATAGCAATTTATCTTTAAGATTATATAAATTTAAAAGATTATCGACATTACAATGGATGAATAAATAAAAACTTAGAAAATGCATGTATTGGTACCATGTTGGAATGTATTTCCATGTAGGTTATATATCATCCTTCCATCTCAATTCTCAAATCAAACACTAAGGGTCGTTTAATTTGAATATAAGTAGTGATGGGATAACTTATTATGATATAAATTATGTTGGGATTAATAATGATGGGAGAAGTTATGTTGAGGTTATTTGTTATTGAATGTTTGATTTTTTAGATAAATTTTAAGAATATGTTGTTTGTTTATAAAAAATACACTTCACTTTATTAGTTTTTAATGTATTTTCCTTGTTAACTTTAGTTATTCAAATTCATTTTTATAAAAAATCTTTCATTTTGTTTACAAAAATACCCTTCTCTTGATTAGCTTTTAATGTATTTTTCTTGCTAACTTTAGTTATTCAGTATTCATTTTTATAATAAATCTTTCATCTTATTTAGCTTAAAAATTTTTAGGTGTGCATTTCCATAATAATATTGTATGCATTTAAAATATATTTTTTTATTTAGTTTACAAATACTACTTCATCTTTAAGTTTGTTAAAGTAAAAAAGGATTTATGAAAAAATAAAATATAAAAAATATAAAAATTAGTCAATAAAAATTATACTATATAATGTAATTTTTTAATATAAAAATATGAAGAAGTATTATAAAAATAAGGAGTCAAGGTTGTGAATATTATTATATATTATATTAAAAATAATATAAATATACAAAGTGAGGTGTAAAAAAAGTATTGTCATTGACCCCTTTTTATCCCGGATATAACAACAAAAAAGAGGGCTAACTTATTTTAGTACTATTTATTAGTCCCATAATAAGTTATCGCACATTTGCCAACCAAATAACCATTTAAGTGCCACTAAATTTTTATCACATGATTATTTTTAGTTATCCTTCACACCAGACGACCCCTTAAGATTTTATTTTTAATTTATTCATGAAATATTTAGTAGTATTATATTATTAAAAAATAATTTTATACATTTTTCTTTTTACAAACTTTCAATGTTTATTTTTTTATAATTTTTTTTATCTTTTCAAAAAATTATATTGCAAATTAACTTGATAATTTTATACACTCTGCTCGTATCATAATTTTACTAAAATTCTTTTGTCTTTTGATTGTCTAATGAAATCGAGGTTGTTAAAGAAGTCATGATGGATCAACATAAAATTTGGCTTATATTGAGAAAATTATATAAATTATGTAAGTTTGTATTTTATTATGAAAATTTGCTTATTATATTTCATGACCTTTAAGAAGTATAGTTATGGAGACTAAGATATGTTAACAAATATTATTTATGTTTTTCTATCTGCTCTATAAAGATTCATAAATGTTTGTCTATCTTTTTAGTAAATATTCATAAAAACATCATTAAAAATTAATTTGGACATTATATTCTCCCTACTAAACTGCACATCATAAACTAATAAAAAAATAAAAATTTCTAACTGCATATTATCTCTCTACGATAGAATCTTAAAAACATGCATCCCTATATCAATGCAAGTTTACAACTCTTTTTTTTTATTTTAAAGAAAAAGTTATCACATTCATTAATTGTTAACTATTTAAATTAAAATAGAAATCTTTTACATATTTATTAAAAAAATAGAAGCATCGGAAAAATAAAATTATTTAGAATTACTTTCACTGAATTTTCTCTCCAAACTCCTATCTTAAGTGAAACCTATGCAACTCACACTCATCTACTCAAATTTAATTTATTTTATTTTAAAATTAATCTAAAAATGAAAAAGATAAGAAAATGCAATGATTAGTATCATCTATGAAACATGATAATTGTATAAAAATTATCTAGATGATAATATGTCATTATTTGAAGAAACTTACTGATTCAGCAATTGCTGATCAGTTGAAGAAGAAGAAGATAATGTCTTGGAGAAGAAGAAGAAGGAAGAAGAGGAAAGTGTTATTGTATTTCTGATTGGTACAGTACAAAATGTGTATATATGTATAAAGAAATATCCACCACAATATGGTGAACCATCACAGATGTAATACCTACACTTAACAATAACTAACAATCAACTAATTAATTGAAATCCTAACTAACTCTACTTATCTCTACTTAATGACTCCAATACTCCCCCTCAAGCTGGATGTATTGAAGAGATTCAATAATCCAAGCTTGCTTGTGAGGAATTCATGTTGTGTCCTCCCAAGAGCTTTGGTGAGCAAGTCTGCCTCTTGATCTTTACTATGAACATGAATGGTCTTGATAAGGCCTTTTTGAATATTCTCTCGGATGAAGTGACAATCTATCTCAATGTGCTTAGTCCTCTCATGAAATACCGAATTAACAGCAATTTGTAGAGCAGATTTGATGTCACAATGGATCACTGCTGGTTCCAACAAATACACACCTAACTCCTTGAAGAGATTAGCAACCCAAACTACCTCAGCTGTAAGAGCAGCAAGACTTCTATACTCAGCCTCTACAGAACTTCTAGACACTGTGGGCTGTTTCTTTGACTTCCAGGAAATCAGTGAGTCTCCAAACTTTAAAACAAACCCAGTGACTGATCTTCGAGTGCTTGGGCATGCTGCCCAGTCAGCATCACAGTATCCAAGCAGTTGAAGTCTCAGATTGGAACTCATGAGTAATCCCTTACCAGGTTCAAGCTTGATATACTTAATCACCTTCAAAGCAGCTTGCCAATGTGACATTTTGGGCCTTTGCATAAATTGGCTCAGTAACTGGACTGCAAAGGCTATGTCTGGCCTTGTGATAGTGAGATACAACAGCTTCCCAACTAGTCTTTGGTATCTTGGAATGTCATCATAAGGTGTGTCTGCATCAAACTCCATGCTAGTCAACTTCTGATTGCACTCAAGAGGTGTCATGCTAGGCTTAGCATTTCCTTATCCTGCCTCAGCTATCAACTCAAGTGCATATTTTCTTTGGTTCATCAAAATACCTTCCTGGGATCTCATAAACTCAATCCCTAAGAAGTATTTCAGCTCTCCCAAGTCTTTAATCTTGAAGTGACTGTGCAGAGTTTGCTTCGTGTCTTCTATCAAGGCTATATCATTACCTGTAATCAGCAAATCATCAACATACACCAAGACTATCACTAGCCCATCACCCTTCTTCTTTGTGAACAAAGAATAATCCAGATGGCTTTGGGAATAGCCTGAACTCAGCAGTGCCTCTGTCAATTTAGCATTCCACTGTCTAGAGGCTTGCTTAAGGCCATATAAGGATTTCACCAACTTACATACAAGTTTCTGACCCTTCTCAGCACTGTAGAACCCCTTAGGTAGCTCCATGTACACATCCTCAAGCAAATCTCCTTGTAGGAATGCATTGAAGACATCCATTTGGAAGATGCTCCAATGCTGAGTGGCAGCAAGTGCAATAATTGATCTCACTGTTGTCATCTTCAAAACTGGAGAAAAAGTCTCTTAGTAGTCTATCCCTTCAGTCCGGCTATAGCCCTTGGCCACCAATCTTGCCTTGAACCTGTCTATCTGACCATTAGCCTTGTATTTTATTTTGTAAACCCATTTGCAACCAACTATGTTCTTCCCTTCAGGTAGTGTTACTATCTGCCAGGTGCCATTTTCTTCCAATGCCTCCACTTCCTTCTGCATAGCTTGCACCCTATCTCTCAAAATAAGATAGTGACAAAGTGCAGACTAGCAAAAGTCCCCTGCCTGCTCTTTAATCTTAACTAGAAAACCTAGAAACATAAGCCTTCATCCAAATAGGAAGATGACAAGTTCTAAATTAATTAGGACACTATAGTCTCCCTACTAAACGGCACATCAGAAACTAATAAAAAAATAAAAATTCATCCAAATAGCAGGATGAGAACTTCTACGATAGAATTCCTCACTAGCACCTCCTCATTCCTCAGAGATAAAAACTCAGCTCTGGCATCTGCATCAGATTCTACATTGAGATCAACTTCTACTACTAGTGTATCATTGCTTAAGACCACACCAACATCATTTGTACAAATAGGCAAAGGGACAGGCAAACTTCTATCTTCATCACATGTAAGGAAATCATCTAATATAACAACAGATTCAGCAGGAAATAATGGTTTGTGTTAACTGATTACCTGTTTGAAAGGAAAAATGCTTTCCTTGAACACCACATCTCTACTGACAATGAGCCTTTTTTGAGATAAACTATATAGCAAGTACCCCTTCTGAGTTGAAGAATACCCCATCAAAACACACTGATCAGCTCTAGGAGAGAACTTGTCCTGCTTAGGTACCTTGGTTGCATAACACAAGAAACCTATGGTTCTCAAATGGTTGATATTGGCCTTATGTCCATGAAACAGCTCATAAGGAGACTTCCCTTTCAGAACTGGTGTAGGAAGCCTATTGATCAAATATACAGCTGACAACACACATTCACCCCAAAATTTAATAGGAATATTACCCTGAAATCTGACTGCCCTGGCTACTTCAAGTATATGTCTGTGTTTTCTTTCAACCACTCCATTTTGTTGTGGAGTGTATGGACAACTACTTTCATGAACTATGCCCAGAGACCTCAACAACTCACAACATTCACTATTAAAGAACTCACTACCATTATCAGTTCTTACCCTCTTTATGTGTTTGTTGAATTGAGTTTTAACTAATGCCACAAAAGACTTCAATACTGAAAAAACATTGCTCTTCAACCTTAACAAAAACAGCCAGCACATTCTAGAGTAGTCATCAACAATTGTCAAGAAAAACTTGAAGCCATTGTGTGTAGCAGTTTTGTAAGGACCCCATACATCTAAATGGATCAAGTCAAAAACACATAATGCTCTAGAAACACTTAACTGAAAAGGTAGTCTGGTCTGTTTGGCCAATGGACAGATAGAACAATCATTACAATCATCATCATTATTAAAGTTTTCACCTATGAATAAGTGTTGTAACACCTTTGTAGAAGGATGACCTAGCCTGTTGTGCCACAACAACTTATCTTTACTACAACTTGCTTTAGAGCCTTGACTCATCAACACTGTCTGACTCCTTGTGTTCTCTTTGTCTTGCAGTCCAGCAGGAAGGTAGTATAGCCCATCAACTTCCTTACCAATCCCCTTCACCTTTCCATTGGAGAGGTCCTGAAGCACAAAGAACTCAGGAAAAAAGTTAACTGAACAATGTAATTGTCTTGTTAACGTAGATACTGAAAGTAAATTGTACTTGAAGGCAGGCACCACCAACACATCATTTAACAACCTTCCATCAGTAGTGTTGTAACAGCCAATGTGTGAAACATGGTGCACCCTCACCATTTGGTAAATATACTCTCTTGTCTGTACAACTATATGTATGATTGAGCTTATTCACATTATATGTCATATGGCAAGTAGCCCCTGAGTCAACTATTCAATCCTCATTTCTACTTCCTACTCTAATCTGTGTGTGGCTATTATTCACAGTTAAAACATTGGATATGGTAGTCATACCTGCCATATTAGCCAAGTTGTCCAGTGCACCTCTTGAGCTTGCACCAGCCTCATCTCTCTCCAATATGTGCAGAATTCTGCTGTACTGGCTTGGAGTGAATATTGGTTGTGCAGACACATTGAGACATGGTTCATTACTCTTGCCCTTCACAATGTTGGAAACAGGAGTAAAATCATCAACACATTCCATCTCTGGCTTGGTGGCTGTGACATGATTCACACCCTCCTGATTCCTATTGTTCTACATTCCTCCTGACTTCTTCTTAAACTTCCAATTAGGAGGATACCTATTCAACTTATAACATTCTTCTCGTGTATGACCTGGAATCTTGCAGTAATCACAAAACTTCCTAGACTGAAATCTATTAGAAGTGTTGGCTTTCCCTGCATTCCCTGCATACAATGCAATTGATTCTGGTGTGCTAGTTCTCATGTGAGAACCAGCAGTCAGTCTTTGGCTCTCATCAGCCATTATCATTGCGTATGCCTTACTCACACTTGTCATGTGAGAACCAACACTCAGTCTTTGGTTCTCATCAGCCATTATCATTGCATATGCGTTACTCATATTTGACAGTGGGCTCATCATGAGATTTTGACTACGGGCATGTGCATATACTTTATTCAGCCCCATTAGAAAGGCAAACAACCTCAAACAAGCCAAGTGATCAATGTATGTTCTAGACTTATTACAATTACATGTAGGAGGAGGAACTAATGCATCAAATTCATCCCAAAGTAGTCTCAACTTCAAGAAGTAGGCTGAAACAGACAAATTACCTTGATGCAGAGTGTAAATCTCCCTGTGTAGCTGGTAACCTCTAGAACCATCGACCTTGTCGAATCTTTCCTTTAGGTCAACCCACATTCGCCGCATCAGTCGCGTAAACTATGCTACTGAGTAGCTCCTTAGAAACCATGTTCATAATCCATGCAAACACAAAGGCGTTGCACTTCTCCCATTGTTCTTCCATCTCTCCACTATAGTCACCTCGTCTACACGTTCCCAGTACGAATTCGAGATTATTCTTAGCTCGCAAGTTGATCAACATGGATCGACTCCACAAGGAGTAATTTTTCGTTCCTGTGAGCTGAACGAAAGTGAGAATGCATCCAGGTGTATCCGAATTGTGCAAATGCAGAGGATGATTACGCCTCATTTCAATCTGATCTAGGGTTTCAATCGGATTTCCTCTGTTCACAGTGACATCAGGTGAGGATTCCGCCATTGATTTCACTAGTACAAGACCGAGTGAGCTGAATCGTATCTCGATTCAATGGTGCTCTGATACCATGAACAAATTCACTGATTCAGCAATGTTGATCAGTGAAAGTGACGAGCAATATCTTGGAGAAGAAGAAGAAGAAGAAAGGGGAAGAATGTATTTTTCTTGTATTAATTCTACACAGTACAAAGTATATATGGATATCCAGAAGAAAATTAATTTGAGTGGGGTCTCCTGAATTCCCATTCCTTGTCACCATACTAACCTTTTTTTTGCCTTTGAAATTTGCAACATATCTAATCAATTGATAGCAATTCTCTCTGAGATGACATTTGGATTCAAAATTTTAATTTCAAACACTGCTCCCTAGAATGTCCTCGCATATGACAGTAGTCACAAAATGGACCACCAAACTTCCTAGTTGGTGCATCTCTTGCAGTGAATAAGACTGTGGGATCACCAGATGAAAAATGCCCTACAAAAGATAATTTTTGATTTTCATCCTGTATAATGAGTGCATAAGCTTGATTTACATTCAGAGGTGTTGTCTTTATCAGTAGACCACGAAAGTTGTTATAACCAGAAACAGAGCATGATTGTGGTCGCCATCACAGATCTGAAAAGAGAAACCTCTCGATTTTCCTGTCTAATAAATCTCTAGATCTCACTAACTATGCCTCTCAAGGAAAGTGCCTCTCAAGGAACTTTCCTTGAGAAGAAGGAAGAAACTGACAATGAAGAGAAAAATCATCTATTTCATTGAGTGATAGAGTTAACATCTGATATAGATATCCTAATTATAATAGGATGTAAAACTAATCATAGTCAGTTAACTAACAAACAATTGCAACTGTCATACAGTTGGAGTACAACTTGAATATTAGTGAACTAACTGATATTAGTAACCAACTATCTAACTCCAGTTGTTTGCTTGTCCTTATTGACAGCTGGATCTTCAATATCCTCAATAATTGCCTACAGGAATTCTTATTCTCTGGCAATCACCCTTTTTTCGTTTGGACATGATCACTATAAATAAAACTAGTCCTAGTTATGACAAAGCTAAAATTTTACCTAATCTACTGAAATATCTGCCAAATCATGTTGAATAGACATTTAACATGAGCAATAATAGACTGTGAGGTTGACCATATAACAGGACTATACTTGTCAAAGTATTGAGGAGAGTGCAAACTGTAAGGGGCGCATCTGATAAGTTCTTTTTCGAAAAAGCTAACCAGCGAAAAGATTGTAGAAACCTAGATGAATGGAATGCAAATAAAAGAAAAAAAATCTTTGCTAAATACTATCACCATTCAAGACAACAAGCTACTAAGGGGATTGGTACCAACTCAAACAGGAAAGAATCGGACAACATAATAAATCACATCAACCCAAATCTATTGAAGTTAGATTGTTGCAAGATTGATAGTCTGTCTTTATTTCAATTATGTAAGGTTAACCTAAAGTATGAAATTGTTCTTCCATGTACCCCTAAGATTTGTGATGGGTTGATTATGAATGAATTGAATCTCTACGAAGGTTTTCTTAATCAATAATATACATTTTACTTAATATTTCATAATAAATGTTGTTATGAACTTGTTTCTTGCACAAAATTTGAACTCCTATTTTTAAGTATAAGCCCTATATATTATTTTGATTAAAATTTGCATGAATGAATCTAGGGGATGAGTTTAGGGCCTTGATATGATAAATGATGGTCGTGAATGTGATGTGAGCATGATGATAGTATTGATAGAATTGGATGGTCCTATGAGTCCTCATAAATTAAACTCAAATGATTGGTGTAAATTGATAGTCCTCTTAAAAGATTGTTTAAACCACTTTGAAAGATATGAATAGAAATTGATTGGATGGTTGATAGGCCGAAATACTTGATTATGATAGAATTGATGAACTAAAAGAGTCTACAAGAGACTTATTGATTAGAATTGATTGTCCTATGAGTATTGAGTCTTTGGTCTTGGGAGGAATATTGATCATCAAATTGAGTAAAAGTGTAATACCCTTCATGTTTTTAGGCTTGGAAAAATTGAAGTACAGAAAAATTTACTGATGGTCAAAACTTACAAGCTCGTTTATGACCCGTAAAAGGATCTATGGGTCATAGATTGTATCGTGGAAACTGCCCAGCGAAAATGGAAAATTGAAAAATTTATGGAAGTTGACTTACGAATTATTAGACGAGCCTATACGGTTGTGCACAATACGTAAGTTGGTCTAGTATAAGTTTGGGGTCTTCCTACGAAGGGTTCTACGACCCCTATGTTTTTCTACAAGTTGTACTGCATGTTCGAGGATCAGAAGCTGCAAATCTAGTAACTCAACTAGTTCATTTGGTGCACCAAAGCATGGTGGCTTCTCTGGACAACCATCTCAAAGGCAGAAGACTAAGGCTTGTTATCATTGTGATGAGATAGTCCATTTGGCCCATCGTTGTCCTCACCATACACCTCCTGCTTAGGATTCAGGTTCTCAACCAGCTTGTCCAGCTCCAACACCAACACCTAGGGACACACCCAGCCCATGATAGGTGGTACCAGAGGGGGTCGTGGTATAGTGAAAGGTGGTATGCATGGTGGCCCATAGGCTAGTGGTAGGCATAGAGTTTTTTATGCTATTCCAAATAGAGTCGATGCAAAGGCCCGAGATGCGGTTATCACAGGTATAGTTCAAGTGTGCCATCACTCACCTTCAATTTTATTTGGTCCAGGCTCTATTTATTCCTATGTGTCAGCCTATTTCGCTTCTGATATTGATATTATGTATGAGTCACTTGTCGACCCTATTTATGTTTCTACCCTAGTAGGTGGATCATAAATGGAGAATCGGGTATATCGGGGTTGTACTGTGACATTTATAGGGAGAGATATTGTAGCTAACTTGATGTTATTGGATATGGTTGACTTTAATGTGATATACGGCATGGTTTGGTTGTCACCTTATCATGCTATTCTTGACTGCCATGCGAAAATCATGACCTTATCTTGTCCTGACTTGCCCCAGTTGGTGTGGACTAGAGCACCTAGCTCCTATCCTAAGGGTGTTATTTCTTACATGGAGAAGGGATGCTTAGCATATTTGGCTCATGTTCGAGCCTGTTCCTTGGAGTCACCATCATTGGAGACTACCAAGGTTGCTAGAGAGTTTATGGATGTATTTCCAACTGACTTACCTGGTGTCCTCTAGACCTTGATATTGATTTTGCTATTGATATGGAGTCAGGCACTAAGTCCATATCTATTGCTCCTTATCAGATGGCCCTGGCTGAATTGAATGAGTTGAATGAATAATTGCAAGATTTGTTAAAGAAGGGATTAATTCATCCGAGTGTATCTCCCTGGGGTGCTCTTGTATTATTTGTGAAGAAGAAGAATGGTACTATGTATTGACCATCGTCAGCTTAACAGAGTGACCATTAAGAACAAGTATCTTTTGCCTCATATTGATAATCTTTTTGACTAGTTGCAGGGTACCTCGATATTCTCCAAGATTAATTTGAGGTTTGACTATCATTAGTTAAGAGTTCGGGAGTCTAATATCTCAAAGACAACTTTTAGGACCTGTTATAGGCATTATGATTTCATAGTTATGTCTTTCGAGTTGATTAATATCCTAATTGCTTTTATGGAGTTGATGAACCAAATATTCAAGTCCTATTTAGACATCTTTGCGATCGTGTTTATAGATGATATTTTGGTTTATTCTAAGAGGGAGGCTGATCATGTTTAGCACTTAAGGACTGTGCTTCAAAGATTGAGAAAAGAGAAGTTATATGCTAAGTTCTCAAAATGTGAGTTTCGGCTTGAGTCTGCTACATTGCTTACACGTGTAGTGTCAAAAGAGGGCATTATGGTTGATCCAACCAAGGTGACAACCGTTCGTGAGTGGGCTAGGCCTACTTCTGTGACTGAGATTTGGAGTTTCATTGGTCTGACAGGATATTATCGGGGTTTTCTTCAAGGATTTTCTTGTATAGAAGCCCCATTGACTAGATTGACTCAGAAGGATTAGTATTTCAGTGGTTTGAGGAGTGTGAGGCGAGCTTCCAAAAGCTCAAGGATTTGTTGACTTCACACTAATTTTTGCTTTTATCGAGGAGGGAGTGCCATTTGTGGTATATTGTGATGCTTCTAGTGTGGGTTTGGGTGGTATATTGATGCAAAGAGAGAAGGTGATAGCCTATGCTTCTAGCTAGTTGAAGGTTCATGAAAAGAACTATCTTACCCATGATTTGGAGTTGGTTGAGGTTGTGTTTGTATTTAAGTTGTGGTGACATTATTTTTATGGGGTGCATTGTAAGATCTTTATTGATCATCGAAGTCTCAAATATATCTTTTCTCAGCCTAATCTGAACATGAGACAACATATGTAGTTGGATTTGCTTAAGGACCATGCTATCTGTATTCTATATCACCCAGGAAGGCTAATGTGGTGGAAGATGCTTTGAGACTGAACACTACTAGTATAAGGAGTTTGGCATTCTTGAGGGCTGAGGAGAATCCCTTAGCTTTGGAGGTTCAGTCGCTTGCTAGATAGATGGTGCTGTTAGATATTTCTCCTCCTCAGAGTATATTGGCCTTTGTTGAGGCTAAATCTTCCTTGCTTGATCATATTTGTGCTGATTAGTTTGAGGACCCAAGATTATGTTTGATCTATGACAAAGAGTTGAGGGATGAAGCCAAGGAGGCTATTATTCATTCTAATAACATATTGAGGATTAATAAAAAAGTTTGTGTGCCTAAAGTGGGAGATTGGGTGAGATATATATTAGAGGAAGCACATTGTGCTAAATATTCCATTCATCTGGGTGTGGCAAAGATATACCATGATCTTAAACAACATTATTGATGGTTCGATATGAGGAGAGACACAACTAAGTTCATGGTAAAGTTTTGAATTGTCAACAGGTCAAGTATGAGCACCTAAGGCCTGGTAGATCAATGCAAAACATGCCTATTCTCGAGCGAAAGTGTGAGAGAGTGACTATGAATTTTGTTACAGGTTTGCCCATGGCTTTGGGCAAGTTCAACTCAGTTTGGGTGATGGGTGATTGTTGATTGTTTGATCAACTCAGCTCACTTTATATCAGTGAAGACTAGCTACAGTGTAGAGCAGTTAGCTAGATTGTATATCAAGGACATTGTTAGATTGCATGGGGTACCAGTGTCTATAGTATCAGACAGAGGAACGATGTTCACTTCTCACTTTTAGTAGGTACAACGTGATTTTGGTACCTGATGGGATTTGAGTTCAGCTTTTTACCCCCAGATTAACGGTCAGTCTGAGCGCACCATTCAGGTATTGAAGGACATATTTAGGGCCTGTGCAATTGATATTGAGGCTCGGTGGGACCAATACTTATCGTAGGCATGTTCGAGGATGAATATTATTTTTAGTGGTGAATGATATAATGACCTGGTCGGTGATTTTTAAGCTTATCTGTGAAAATTATTGGTTTACCCTTTTGTAAGTCCCCTTGGACCTATTTTAAACTATCTGTATTATTGGAACTGAAATCTTGAGTTTTAAAAGTTGAAAATATGAGTTTTGACATTTTTGGAAGCTTAAGTTATTGAAAAAGTGAGTTTTTTTACCATTCTAAGTTTCGAGTGTCAGATCAGATATCTGTCGGTTCCATTAGCTCTAGAACATCAAATCTGGTCTATGAGAAGTTACATAACTGAATTTGGAGTTACAATGAGGTTTTTAGGCCAAACGTTGCATTTTTAGTTATTTCCAAAACCAAAGTTTGATTTTGATCAACATTCGGGGTTTGGAAGCTCGGATTGAATTTTTGATAGTTTTAATAGTTTCGGATGATGAAACTAACTCTAGAAATAGTCCTGTCATAATTTTTAGAGTTGCCGAGGGCAGTTTTCGCATTTCGAGTTTTAAACTAGTTTATTTGGCTTGCGTTGGTAAATGTATTATGGAGGCCTCAAAATTGATTTTTGATGATTTCGTTGAGTCCGAAGCGCTGTTTCTAGTACGGATACATATTTGGTTTGTGATGTTCTGATTTCTAATGAGTTTTGAGTGTCCACTTCGAGTTTTGGTTAAATTTATGCAATACTGGTGCAACTTCCTGGTGCAGCTACACACTGTCCTCCGCGTTTGCGCCTGAGCATGCGAGTTCGTGGTGTTATAGCTTACTCGCTTCTCCACATTCGCGGAGGTGTAGTGTGCGCGTGCCTCTGACTTTCCGCGTTCACGTGCTCATGGCCACGATCATGGAGCTCTGTGATGTGCTGTCAAAATACAACACTTTTGATGCTTAAGACTTGAAATTTTGCTTGTTCTCAAAGTGATGTTAGTAGGCTTAATGTGTTTTTATATTTTTGTTTTTCAGGATTATAAGATTTGGGTTCATAGTGAAATCTAGGGGTATACATGGTCCGGGTTGGTCGGGTTTTTAAAAAAAACCAAACCAAACCATTTATGTCGGGTTTTTAAATATATAAACCAAACCAAACCAAACCATTCGGGTTTTTCAATTTCGGGTTTTTTCGGGTTGGTTCGGTTTGCGGTTTGGTTCAGGTTTTTTCGGGTTTTTTCAAGTTTCCCATTGACAGCAGCAGTAATAGGCAAGGGAAAAACAGAGAAAATAAAGAAACAACAGCAGTAATCAATTTAAAAACAGAGAAAACAAAGAAACAACAGCAGAGAAAACAGAAAGACCCCATCCATCAATTCAAATCAGGAATTGAAGGAACTAAAAACCCATTTAGATAGATGTGAGGTCAGGTTATCAGAACACAAATTAAAAGCAGTCCACCATCCAGAAAATATAAATCTCTGTTTTCCGTTCAAAATTCAATTCCATAACATGGTAATAGGTCTCTCATTATATAAATGAAAACAGTACACTGTCAAAAACCACCAGATGTAAAACAAGCCATAGCTATCAGATTAACCAAAACCTGAAACCCTAACAACTTAAACGTGTGGTGCAGCAGGGGGTCCTCCAGCAGGGCGTGGAGCTTGTCCTGTCTTTGGAAGATCATCCTGTAATAACCACAGAAGAGACAAACTCCAATTCAGCAAAAGAATATCATAGAATAGCAAAGTTCATGAAGAAACCCTCATTATTGTCTCTATGCAAATAGTAAACAGTACAGACAGGTGATATTTAAGTGAACCTGTGCTGATATCCCTCCTGGTATTAACAAGCTTCAGCAAGCAAACAATAGTATTTCCTGATATGTTGCTCATACTCTTCAAAAAGCTCACGAATTCTCCTATCAGTACGAGAACGGACTCTAACCACCTTGGAGTGAATTGCACACGAAACACAGTATTGCATCTTCAAGCAGAGTTTAGGAAGAGTGTACACTGCATATAGAACATATTCGAGTTATTTCACATTAGCAAACTATTGTGCAATACATGGGCTTTGAAAATGCTCTAAGAACCTCACATTCAAAAGCACAAGCTTCCTGAACATCACGCACAGCAGCTTGCTCAACAATGTTCCTCACAGAACACAAGGCAGTCCAATGAAGCACAAACAAATGATGGGTTCATCCGAGTCACAAAGAAGAGGACCAGAAAACCAATGAACGACACTACCAAGAAGGTTGTCGACGATTATGAAAAATTAGTGATTCAATACCATTGCGCCAAAATCACTGCATTCTTTTCCCTTTCCCAAAAGTTGATACGATTATGAAAAACTATTGCTTAATATACACCATTGAATAAAAGAATATGAGCAGGTGATGCAAACCCAAATGCAGGACTGCGTCATGAAGCACAAACAAATGATGGGTTCATCCGAGTCACAAAGAAGCCCTTGTGCAATTGGTATCCGCTATTTCTCCTCTTCCTCAAACATTTTTTGCACCTTAGTAAGACAGAAAATACTATTTTCAAAACAGTCCAAGCAAGGGGAAAACAGAGAAACGACAGGAAGGTACTAGAGGAGTTGTCCTTTTTTGTTTTTTAGGAATACCTTGATGTGGAGTCACTTCGTCACCTTGTTGAGATGTCACTGGCATACTTGGAGGAATGTTCGCAATCACCTCCATATCCGATGCAGAAGATGTAGTTTCCATCCGAAAGAAAGTTACTGCGTATGATGAAAGGGAGTTACAGATTGAAAATAGAATTCAATTTCAAGTATTAATAGTCAAATATTACTGGAGTACATGGAGAAACAGGGGACTGAAATACTAAAATTCAAAGGCCAGATCTCGTAGCACCATCACAATAACATCACAGCAGCTTAATGACAAATTTCGGAACCAAAAGAATAAACACAGGGAACATAACCATATTTTATATCCAGCTCTTATCTGTGCTCTTTGTTTCCAACTAATCTGTAGAAACAAATCCCAACTAATCTGTAGAAACATTATATCCAGCTCAGGACTAATCTAGTTACAAATCCCAACTAAGCTATTGATAACTCATATTGCTAGTGCTGCACCAAGAAGGTTGTCGACGAGGTCAACAACAATGGCGAGTGTTTTACACCTCGAAAGGTCAAATCAATTGAAACCAAAACAGTGATAACTCATATTGAAGCATATTACAGTAATCGAAAGAGAACGAGTACAAGAAAAACATCGCAAATTGGGTAAAAATACAACAAAAAGACGCAAAATTTACATATTTTTACACATTAAAGAAACTAAAACAGAAATTATCGAAAACATACCCGAAGAATGATTGTTCAGCAAGGTGAAAAATTGCAGAACAGAGAAGGCAGAAGCTTTGAAAGATTTTGTGCGGCGCTAGGGTTTTGATTTTTGTTTTGACTGATTTTGTGCGGCTGAGGAGGGTTTATTAAAACCTATTTACAGTGGAGGGGTTTTATTAAAATTTAAAACCTCTTTACAGGCCAAAAAGATGTATCTAATTCTATATTTGGTCCCAAAACTTTTGGGTTTGTATATAGTGTGAGTATATGTGTATATATGTGTGTATATATGTGTGTATATGTATGTATATACGTGTATATATGTGTGTATATATGTATATATATGTGTGTATATATGTATATATTTGTGTATATATAATGTCGGGTTGGTTTGGTTCGGGTTGGTTTTTTTTAAATAAAAACCAAACCAACCCAAAATAGTCGGGTTTTTTTTCGTCAACACCAAACCAAACCAAATCGAACTATTAGTCGGGGTTTTTTTGTCGGATTGGCTTGGGTTTCGGTTGTTTTTTTGTCGGGTTGGTTTGGGTTTCGGTTTGGTTCGGGTTTTGGTTTGGTTTTGTTCACCCCTAGTGAAATCCAGTGAAGAGGTGATTTTCTGAAGTTGCAACTATGAACTTTTAAGAGCTGAGAACAAAACTTTCCCTATTCTACCGATCGGAGGAACTAAAAACCCATTTAGCTGAAGTTGCAACTATGAACTTTTAAGAGCTGAGAACAAAACTTTCCCTATTCTACCGATCGGGGAGATAAGACTTTTTATTTTCCCTCCACTTAGCACTCCTACATTACTTTAACCTAATACTTTCGAGTCCAAAATTTCTTGCTTGTTATCTCTCGATACTCATTAACATTTAGACGAGGGTTCTCAGGAAATAGACTCTCTACATCTGTGGTAGTAGTAAGGTCTGCGTACATTCTGCCTTCTCCAGACCCCACTAGCATTGTGAAATTCCACTGGTATGTTGTTGTTATTATCTGTCGGTACTATTAGATTAACTCTATTATTTAAACATGGAGAAACCTAAAAACGTGACCATAAAATTGGTGAACAAAACATTAAGAAAGGTAGGATTTTATTAAAAAATAATATAAAGCAAGTCTTGAACAAAAGCTATCATCACAACGAAAAAAGATCCTTATTACAAAAATAATCTTATATGTCTACTTGCATAACAACATAACCAAGAAGATAGGCTATACAAGTCCTTGAACATTTCGGTTCTTGAATCTTGAGTGAAGATAGAAGCAACATCTAGGCTTTTGATATAATTTTGTCATTGCTGCAAAAAGACGAATTTTTGACAAATTCCCATGAGTACAAAGTCAATCACTTCAAGAAAATAGTTCATTAATTACAATTGTCAATGACACAATTATAAAAACAAGTTAGATATATTTTTATCTGATGACAAAGTAACAAAGTGTTTGGTAAAGAGATTAAAATAGTGCACTATTTTAAATTTCCATTGAATTCGTTGATGGACTAACAATATATAGAATATAAAAAGACAAAGATCAAAGTGAGATTAATTTAGGATGGGAAAAAGTTGGATTTCTTGTAGTTGAATGTCAAAGTTCAAATCAGCGTTTCAGTACAGTATTTGTATAAACTTGAGACATGTTTTTCATGTGTGGCTACAACTCAACCCTAAAGTAACATAAGTAATGGCTTTAGGCCCCAAAATGAATAAAAAAATAGACGTAATTTAAAATTAGTAAATATTTGCATAATAACAGTATTTTATTTATTATACTTTTCATTATTTTTACCCATTTCAAAAAATTTTGAAAATCTCTTCTTTTCATCGGATACATTAATTTAGTAGTTCGGATATATTAATTCTGATTTTTGAATTATTTCTATGTTTAATATATTATGCTTTAAATGCTATCTGCTGATATTTTAAAATCCTAATTATTGTATCTGGAATTGAATTAATGTATCTGGATTACTGAATATAGAGAAAAATGGTAATTAATTCTACACCATGTGATTTATGAAAATTCTACTTAAAATTATTTATCTTTAATAGACTCAATCCAAATTATTCACCGTTAACGGATCCATGGCACAAACTACATACCTTCTCACCAACTTACTCTTTTTTATTTCGCTCTGACGTCATGCTGACATTAGTATAAATACTATGAAATATACTCCAGCGATATATATGCACACCATATTAATATCATATAATATGAGCTTAATCGTTTGTGATACTCCGGCAGTATTGATAACCAATTGATATCATAGAGGATTATGTTTTTTTTTAAGAAATAAATAAGAAACAAATAAAAACATTATTAAACTCTAAATTAATAGAAAATATATCCATCAGTATATTTATACCATATTGGTATCGTATAAGACTAAAAGATTATTAAAGTTCCAAAATTATTTATTAAACTCTAAAATTAGTAGAAAATGTATTCTTCTGATACTCCGTCAGTATATTGATGTCATATCTGTATCATAAAATTTTGAGTTCTTTTTTTAATAAATAAAATAATTAAGAGATAATTATTAAAGATACAAACTTATTTATTAAATTATAAATTAGTAGAAAATATAGTCTTTAAGATACTTTATCGGTGTATTGATACCATATTAGTATCATATATGACTGAGTTTAATCCTCTGTGATACCCTGTTGATATATGCAAACCTTATTGGTATATCATACAAGGTTGGTTGCTGACATCAGAGCGCAACAACAACAACAATGTACCCAGTGAAATTCTACAAGTGGGGTCTGCGGAGGGTAGAATATACGTCAGTGCGCAAATTTTAATATTAGGGAGGAGAATTTTAATAGATGGGGTATAAAATGTAAAGAGGTATATGGATGTAAATAGTTTGTTTTAAAGGGGCACAAACTTAGCTTTTCCTAAAAAAAATATAGGGATAATACACTATAAGATTAGATTTATGTAATTTAAAATATTATATAAATAAAAAATAAAATTTTAATTGGCAATATTTTTTATATATATAGGATAATCGACATATTCAATAAGATGAAGATTTCATTTTATTTTTAAACACTTATTGAATAATTTTGACATTTTATGTACTAATTGATTCTATTGAAAAAGTTTTCAAAACTATAATCAACAAGAGAGATTTAAACATTTGTGTTGTTATGTAATATATAATAATATATATATATATTT
Source organism: Solanum virginianum (assembly GCA_000787875.1). Taxonomy (NCBI): domain Eukaryota; kingdom Viridiplantae; phylum Streptophyta; class Magnoliopsida; order Solanales; family Solanaceae; genus Solanum; species Solanum virginianum. The sequence goes on from DF358282.1 coordinate 78,126, forward strand.
ATTCTTGTCTTACAAAATATTACAAGAATATTATACATACAACTGAAAAAATTAATTATTAGATTATAATTAGTTATAATATTTTAAAAAAATTTATAAGAATAAAATATATAAAAATATTAAACAAATATAACTTCTTAAAGAAAAAATGGCTTTAGGTCACCAATCGTATTAAGACGCTCCCGGGCTAGATTTACAATATTTTAAAGTTTTTGCAAAATTTTAAATACATATAAAAATGGCTACCTAATACAAATAAACCTTCTTTAGGAGATAAATAGATGGGGTCCAAAAGTGGATGAAAACAAACTTTTAGGTCTTTTTATATTTATTGGCCTTTGTACGGCTAAGCATAACAAGATTATTTAGTACCCTATTCGGAAATTCAAAAAAGCAAAAAAGCAGGGCGGGATAATTGGATTATCTAGGACACCCAAAATGAGCAGGAGGGTATGGTAAACTTTTTTATTGATGTCATTACGCTCTGTTTGTATAGTTATCAGGTATTTTTGCATAATGTAACATATTTCGGATAATAAGATTATCTCGAATAGTTTGTATATTTATTGGTCTTAATGCAGTTAGGAATAGTAGGTTTATCTAGGACACTATTCGGGAATTCAAAAGAGCAGGAGTCCACGTTCTAGTTGTTGGTTCTAAGGTTGTACACTTTTTTATTGATGTCATTACACTTTGTTTGCATACTTTTGGCGTATGCTTTCATAATGTATTATATTATATTGTGTTATACTGTTTTCGATAGATTGTATCATTCTCTATTTTTGAATATTATCAGACATAAAAAATTTGAATGATAAATCTACAAGAACAATATGATATGGGGTAGAACTACTATGACAATGCAAGGAATAATATAAAATAAAGGAAAAATTAATACCGATGTATATATTAGATTAATTATTACAACTTATACAAGTAGTAAAAATATATTACAAGTAATGACAGATTATCGTAATGATAGAAAAGTAAAAATTTTACTCCCTCCATTCCCTTTTACATATCACCATTTGGGATGATACTTGCATTAAGAAAAAATGTGAGTTTACCATTTTGTCCTTATTTAATAGTAATTATCTTTTTAATTCTTTTAGTTGGTTAAAGAATATAAATTTTCAAAGTCATTAACTATTAAGGGCAAAATAAGAAGAACAGTGTAATTTATGCATTGGAATTGTGAAATGACATATATTAAAGACCATAAATTTATAGTAAGAACGACATATAAAAGGGAACGAAGGGAGTACTATTTATTACACAACAATTACCTAGGTGGTCTATTAGGATTTTTTTTCCTTTTTAAAAAAAAATTATTTTATCATTTTTTGTATGAATTTGATTTGCATACATTTATATATATATATATCCTTTATTTATTATTCTTTTTATATTTCATTATTCTTCTTCTTTTTTACGTACTGTTCAATATTTTTAATCTCTAGTCAGATCCCAATAATGTCATTCTCCATGATCAATGATCAGACGTTTTGACACTTCAAAAGGTTTTTTGATCATAACTAATTTCGATCATAACTAATTTGTTTTTGTTTTGATAAAAACAAATTTATATTTAGATTACAATTAGAAAAAAGTTGTATGATAATTTTTATTTGCAGAAGACAATCAGTATGCTAATTATATATATTTTTTGGTATATTAATGATTTGTTTAGAAAAGTGTTTTAGATTTTTTCTCTTGGCAGATTTTATTTAAAAATGAAAAAATAATACTGAATGAATTTCAATTTAGAAGTAAGTAAACTTCTCTATATTCTTTGGTTTTCTTTAGTAATTTATTTTGATTATAGTTAATAATGATTGTTAGAGCTTCAAAATTATTTTTATTCTGATTATAAATTAATTTTTTCTTATAACAATACATATTTTAACAGGTAGATATGTTGATTGCAATTTGAAAAGATTTATATATAATGTTAGAATGCGTTATAATAGTTTGGTTGAAGTTTTGCCTGTGCAATTTGAGTCATGTCCTCTATATATTGTGTTTAATATTGGTATAAAATTAGAATTTGTCTCATTTAAATAATATGTTTAATGTTGGTATACGAGTCATGTCTTTTATGTAATTACAATATCAATATATATAAATATATACATAAACACACACACAGAGAGAGAAGAAGTTGGTTTACATGTATTAAACCGATATATATATTTGGATTTCATTAAAATATACTTGGTACAAATTATGTGTAAATATTAAATTGGTATCAATTTAGATTTCATTAAGATAATGCAAATACTAACTTTACGTTTAGTTTATATGTATTAAATCAATATAAATGTGAATTTGATTAAAAATTTTGAAGAACTAATTTTATGTTTGAAGAAGGCACAATAATTAATATTTGAAAATGATTTTATGTGTGTATCAAATTGATATTCCATAAAATGACATTAAATGGAAGTATACAAATTTGTTGCGTAAAATGATAAAATATTTTTTTAAAAAAAAATAAATAAAAGAAAAGTCTTAATAGGACTCCAAGGTAATGAAAGGAAAAAATATATTATATTTATGAAACTTGATTATGGGGTGAGAGGATGTGTATTTAATAAGGAAGTAATAAATTGCATTTTTTTGTCATACTATATAACTTTTCTACTGCTATTTATTGAGATTTACATATTCTTGTCACTACTAATAACAAGTAATCTATATTTGTCATTTATAAAAATTTCTTTAAAATAAATTTATTAAAAAAATAAGTAAAGAAAGTTTTAAAAGCAAGGAGGTCATCTCATCAAAGTAATGATTACACAGAATAGGACTTTTTGCCATTATCTAATAATAAATATAAAAATTAGAAGGGAATATAGTAGAATTTAAGTAATAATTAAAACAATATTAGGAACGTCCAAACAAATTGTAATATGGATAGGACCCTAGTTGCAGGAGGAATCCAGTTATGATAGTGGATTTTTGTGGCTATTTCTATAAGGTGGGGTTGGTGAACATATTTGCATTTTAATATTATTTTATTAAATGTATCAATTCCTATAACTCCAATTCTTGTGAGAGTTTTTAGCATATGCACGTTGGGGCATTATTTTTATTTGTCTTCATTCCTCCATTACACCTTAGTACTGTTGCTACTCCTTTGCCTTGGAGAACGGAACAAGACTTGATGTTCTTCTATATCTCACTAATTTGTCGATGAGTCTATAACATCCTCCAACGGGATCCCTAGCACCAATATTTTTCTGAAGAGGAGCAACGTTTCTGACTACTTTTAATATATTACTAACACCCAAAAGCTTATGAGCATTCCTTTTGCCTTTCCACTGGGAAATAAGGGGCTAACGGACAGTCTGGCGCACACCGAGACGACATATTTGTTCACTATATTTGTCATTCTAATTATTCCGTGCCAAAATCTAGGTGTTGTAGTGAACATATCACTACCTCAACTGAGTAATAGCAAGTTACGTGTTTTGTGGTCTTTTTAATTTACTCATTTTGGCAAATTTGTTAGAAAATGAAGTCTTCCTTGTTTAGGAATATGTCGAAACAAAGCCAAAATTGATTTGAGTTTCTACAAGATAACCGAATGCAATATTATGAGCATTTGCAAATGAAGTCTACCTTGGGTAGGAATTTTAATTGTAGAGTTCAATTGGTAATTTTTAAAACACGGAAACAAGTGGAGGAGAAACTGAGTTTTAGAGAAGATAATCGGATGTAATATTACATCCTACTAATCAATTTAGGCTTCTATGTCGGTGAGATGTCTTTTTGTTGTTGTCTTTTATTCCCCGAAACATATCCATCATATATTTATAATTTGATAGAAAATCATATATAAATAATTTCTTTTTAGGGGATATTTCATTTGTTAATAATTTTTTTTAACATAAAAATAACTATTTTTTCTTTTTTGCAGAAAAATAACCCAAAAGATCATGGACTCAATAGAGCTTGGTTCAAGGTTATTTGTTCATTTTTGTCATGATCCAAACTCAGATATGATGACATTTGTCTTAACCCATCAAGACAAGTCAGCCTAATCAACGATATAAACTAAATTAACTTGGAAGCAAAGCAGAAGATAACAAGCTGTCAATAGATAAAACAACGGTTAAAGAACTAAATTCTAAAATCAACCCAAAGACCTAGTGTCACATGCACAAACAATTACAACTTAAACAGAACTGAAAAATAATACAAGTCTCAATTTCTTAGTTCTTGAATAGAACGAAAACGCGAAATAAAAGGGGCATTGAAAGTCCACTGCAAGACAAGCCGCTACCTCTCAGGCAATTTGGAAGCCAGACCCATGTAATGAAATAGGGGAGTCAAGAGGAATGGGTTCACAATCTACACATGTGTATTAGCAAGGGTGAGTACTTAACATGTAAGTACTAAACATGAAGTGAAGAGTAAAGATTGCAAGTACTCCAACCACACCATCTAAACGTTCAAAATCACAAGCGACAAATAGACAAGCCAACCTACATAGTTCATAATTCAACTAGCACATTATTCCAATTAAATCATAAGTAAATATGTCACAATTACAAACTGTAATCACCAAAAGAGAAGCAGATATTAACAACCATAGCTTGTAAATGAGATGCAAGATAGTGCAACTGCAATACCAAATAACATAATGCATATCTGTTCTACAATATAAATCCATTGATAAACTCAAAATGGAACCCATGAGAGACACATAGATTATGTATCCTCCGTAAGTGTCCTCGCCATCAATATACTCACTGAAAGAGACCTCGGCGTACCGAGAGAGACCTTGGCATGCAACATCTGTCGGAAGAGATCTCGGCCACAATATCTCAAATCAATGCAAATCAACAAGTTTATAGAACAAATGAATGTGAAATGGTGTTCACAAATAAATATAATTCTCTCAATATAGACTCCATGTCATTCAATCAACTTATACAATTCAATAATTATATTGACACATTTAATCACATTTTTCAATAATAGGTTCAACTTCATCAATCATATTATTCAATAATCGGA
>DF358282.1:106112-117613 GCA_000787875.1 Solanum virginianum
AATATATATATATATATATATATATATATATATATATATATATATAAAGTAACTCAAGTATAAGTTTATTTAAGCAATTTAAATAATTTGATAGAATTTAATAAAATTGTCTCACTTTGAAAAGAAAGACTTAGAAAACAAAAGAGTAACTAAAATTGTAACGTCCTAAATAAGGTATTAAAGGTTGAGGCATGTCATGTGAATAGTTGCTTGTGGTTGAGATTGGTTTCTGATTCAAGCATTGTAGCCCATGGAAAATATCACCATCAAGATTGAAATTAGTATTATGGACTAGGATAGTACTTCATTTGGAAAAAGTGAGGAGTTATACCTTAGGGTTACAGTTAGTGACAATGAAAATTCTAAGAAAATTTGAAACTACTAATGGTTTCGAAAGCATGAGTTAATAATTTATAAGGTTATGATATTTTGTTGGAATCAGATTAGTCGGTTTTAGTTGTTGGATTATGGTGAATGGGTTGAATTTTAATAAGTCAAGTATGTTTCATGCAAATTGATAATCAAATAAAGAATCATGTGCACAAAAAGGTGCAACAAGTAAAATCAGATGATTTGAGGAGTTGTGACTATAAGCACTAGAGAGGGAGTACTTTAAGTCATACAAAAGAGGATTTTTAGTAATTAGGGTATTCTAGTACCCTACAAATATATGAATCTTATTGAGAGTGCTTGTATGAGCCTTAGCATGGGGAATTACAGTTTCTTTTCAGTCTTGATAGTTATGTTGTCAATAAGGATTTGTTCAATTATTTGTGATTGACCTTGAGGACCAGTGGGCCTATCTGTTCCATTGTCAGGAGTTGTCTACTATTGCCTAATTATTAATCTCTCTTATGATTATTCATTATATAAATATCAGATTTGTATAGCTTAAACTTGAAAGAGAACTATGTTACGAGGATGAAAGATGACTAAGGTCGTGGTGTAGGTATATTGCGATTGCATGGTGGTTGGTTCAGATTCATTATTATTGTTATCAATTACTAGTTTAGTATCACCTCAAGGTTATAAGGCAAGGAGATTCATTTAGGGACTATGTGTTTAAGAGTATTTTAGTTCAGATTGGCTCATGAGCTAGTTCATCATTTGAATCTCCCTTTTGATGGTTGGATTAGATTGTGATGGATACCTTAGACACTGGTTTGCTTAGAGAAATCATGGAGTGAGTGCGATTGAATGAAAGTCAGTTGTTGACAGTTTGGAGTTGTCCGAAGAGTTGTGTCGATGGGCGGGTTTGATCCTTAGAGTTCATGGAGGGTGACAGGGTATGATTGAGGGTTTCACCAAGAAGGGTGTCATGAGGTGCAAGAAAGAGGGCAAGCTCTGGCCTAGGTACATTTACCCTTTTGAAGATCTAAGAGCAAGTGGAAGAGGTATCTTATCGACTTGCTTCACCACCTAGTCTATCTTTTGGGCATCCATTGTTTCATGTTTCGAAACTAATACATTACATCCTGGATGAGTCTCATGTGATTTCCCTTGACTCAGTAGAGTTGGGTCCAGATTTGACTTATGAAGAGGAGCCTGTGGCTACTTTAGGTAGTCAAGTTAGGAAGTCATGTCTAGTAGAGTGTTGTTTATGGGTGTGTTGTGCACCATACTTCATAAGCAGGAGGCTATGAGACATTAGGAAAGTTTCCCTTCTTCTATGATATGAGTTCGTGCGATAGAGTTTAACTTTGTGAAAATCTCATTCTAATGCGTGTGCTTTATGCTTTCTATTAAATGCTACCGAAGAGAACCGCCACTCAGAGAGATGCCCCAGCCCCAGTTGCTTGGAATATTCAACCTAAGGTCCCAGTTCAGATGAAGGCTAGGAGATGGGGATACCCTGTTAGGACTCTGAGGTCCCACAGGCACTCTCTGCTCAGCCCCAGCCAGCTCCCACTACCGAGGAAAAGTTTAGGGGAGCCATCACCATACTGACTCAGTTGGTGGCCTCCCAGGGGAACAACCAAGGTTCTCAAGCTCCTAGCTCTAGCTTACAGGAGCCTTCAGTTGTAACCAGACTTAGAGACTTTCTGAGGATGAACCCGCCAGTGTATATGGGTTCGAAGGTGGAAAAAGACCCATAAAACTTTATTGATGAGATGTATAAGGTTTTGAAGGTGATGCATACTGATAAGATCGAGGGAGTTGAGCTTGCCTCATACTAGCTGAAGGATGTGACGAAAATATAGTACAATTAATGGGAAGAGAGTAGAGGTGTGCATCCTGGGAAGAGTTCGAGACAACCTTTCTCGACCACTTCTTTCCTTAAGAGTTGAGGGAAGCGAAGGTGGATAAGTTCATAAATCTAATGTAGGGAGGGATGACCGTGAAAGAGTACAGCCTCAGGTTCATCAAGTTGTCCAGGTATGCTCTAGAGATGGTGAAGGACATAAGGGCGAGAATGAAAAAGCTTGTGTCTGGTCTGGGCAGACACATGCAGAAAGAATGTAAGGCTGCTTTGCTAATTCCGGGCATGGACATTGCCAGACTTATGGTGTATGCCCAGCAAACAGAGGAGGACAAGAAAAAAAATAGAGAAGAGCAGATGAGCAGAAAGGCAAAGTCAGTGAGACATGAGCCTAGCCTGTAGAGACATAATAGGGGTGATAAGTCTTATTTCTAGAGGAGATCATCTCATCCTGCATAGTCTGTAGCAAGTGCGCCTGTGCAGCCAAAGAGGTATGATCAGAAGTCGCAGGGTTATTAGGCTTTCAGGACTCCAGGGGCCCAATCTTAGGCCAGTGTGACCCAAGGCACGAGGTGAAAGCCACCTTGTGGCAAATGTGATAAGCTTTATCTGGGTGAGTGTCGTGTGGGAAGAGACGTTTGTTATTCATGTGGACAGGCTGGTCACTTTAGCTATGGGTGTTTAAAGAGAAGATAAGGTAAGGGAAGTAGCAGACCCTAGTCATCCACAGCCCCTCCTGCGGGCAATCAACAGAGAGGTGCTACTACTGGTATAGAAGGCAGGACGAACCAGCTATATGCTATGGGTAGTCGATAAGATTAAGAGGCTGTATCAGATGTGGTTATGGGTACGCTTCGAGTCTTTACCTTTGATTATTATTCCTTAATTGATCGTGGTACCACCTTGTCTTTTGTGACCCCTTATGTGGCTAGTAAGTTTGGGGTTCTTCTAGAGTGTTTGCATGAACCTTTCGATGTTTCTACTCCTACTAGTGAGTATCTTAGCTGAGAGAGTCTTTAGGGATTATGTAGTGTCAGTTTACAGAGATTGTGTGGTATCTATTTATCATAGGGATACTTTAGCTGATTTGATAGAGTTGGAGATGGTTGATTTTGATGTAATAATGAGCATGGATTGACTTTATGCTTGTTATGCTGCTATTGACTGTAGAACCCAGACAATCAAGTTCTAATTTCCTAATGAGCCTATCTTAGAGTGGAGAGGGAGTTCTGTTTCCCCTAAGGGCAAATGTATCTCTTATCTTAGAATTAGAAAGTTGATCTCTAAAGGTTGCATTTATAACATTGGGAGGGTTAAGTCTGATGATGTCGAATCTGTTACTCTTGAGTCAGTCCCTATTGTAAATGAGTTTCCTGAGGTGTTTCCTGATGAGCTTCCTGGAGTCCCTCCTAATAGGGAGATTGACTTTGGGATTGATGTTCTTCCCGAGACCAAACCCATTTCAATTCCACCTTATAGAATGACCTCCACAGAGTTGAAAGAATTGAAAGAACAGTTGAAAGACTTGATAGAAAAATGTTTCATAAGTCCTAGTATCTCAGCTTGAAATGCTCTTGTCCTATTCGTGCATAAAAAATATAGGTCTCTCAGAATGTGTATAGACTACCGATAGGTAAACAGGGTCACTATAAAGAACAAATATCCTCTTCCTAGGATAGATGACGATTTAACCAACTTCAGGATGCTACTTGTTTTTCCAAGATAGACCTCAGATCGGGTTATGATCAGTTGAAGGTGAGGAAAAATGATATTCCAAAGACAGCCTTTAGGACACGGTATGGCCACTTTGAGTTCTTGGTCATGTCCTTCGGGTTGACAAATGCACCTATAGCTTTCATGGATTTGATGAACAGGGTGTTTAGACCGTATCTTGATATGTTCGTGATCGTTTCATCGATGACATTCTGATATATTCTAGGGATGAACGGGAGTATACTAATCACCTTAGAGTGGTTTTGCAAACACTCAAAGATCACGAGTTGTATTTGAAATTTTCAAAGTGTGAGTTTTGGCTCAAGTCCGTCGCTTTCTTGGGCCATGTGGTTTCCGGAGATGGTATTCGGGTGGATACGCAGAAGTTGAAGTGGTTAAAAACTGGCCAAGACCAACTTCTCTGATAAAAATAAGAAGTTTCTTGGGTTTAGCGGTCTACTATCGCAGATTTATTGAAGGCTTCTCTTCTTTGTCAGCCCCATCGAATAAGTTGACTCAGAAGAAGGCCAAGTTTCAGTGGTCTGAGGCATGTGAAAAGAGTTTTCAGGAGTTGAAGACTAGATTGACTACAACACTAGTGCTAACTTTTCCAGATGGGATGGGGGACTTCGTGATATATTGTGATACATCCCGAGTGAGATTGGGTTTTATACTCATGCAAAGAGGGAAGGTGATAGCTTATGCTTCTAGACAGCTTAAGGTTCATGAGAAGAATTATTCGACATATGATCTTGAGTTGTCGATAATGGTATTCGCACTTAAAATCTGGCGTCACTACTTGTATGGAGTGCATGTGGACGTGTTCACTGACCACAAAAGCTTGCAGTATATGTTCAGCCAAAAAGAGCTCAACCTGCAGCAGAGGAGATGGAGTAGACATGTTCACTGACCACAAGAGCTTGCAATATGTCTTCAGTTAGAAATAGCTCAACCTGCAGCAGAGGAGATGGATGGAGTTGCTCAAGGATTATGACATGAGCATTCTCTACCACCCAGGTAAGGCTAACATTATTGCTGATGCTCTTAGAAGGATGTCTATGGGTAGCAATGCCCATGTGGAGGAAGGAAAGAGAGAATTATCTAAGGACGTGCATAGATTGGCTCGACTGGGAGTGCACTTAAGGAGAATAATGAAGGTGGGGTCAATATTCAGAATAGTTCTATATCATAATTAGTGTCGGAGGTGAAGGAGAAGCAAGACCAAGACCCTGTCTTGTTTTAATTGAAAGAAGCGGTTCACAAGCAGAAGGTGATGGTTTTCTCCAAAGGGGGAGATAGGGTATTAAGATATCAAGGAAGATTGTCTGTGCCCGATGTTGATGGTGTCCGAGACAGAATCATGGCCAAAGCTCACAGTTCCAGATATTCTATTCACCCTAGTTACACCAAGATATACCACGACTTGAGAGAAGGCTATTGGTGGAATGGGATGAAGAAAGACATTGCTGAATTTCTTTCTAAATGCCCCAATTGTTAACCAGTTAAGGTTGAACATCAGAGACCATGCGGGTTAGCTCAGAACTTTAAAATTCAGAATGGAAGTGGGAGAAAATCTAAATGGATTTCATCACTGGCTTACCCAAATCCCGAAAGCAGCATGATTCAATATGAGTGATCATTGACAGGATGACAAAATTAGCCCAATTCTTAGCAGTCAAGACAACCTATTCTATTGAGGATTATGCTTGACTATATATTCATGAGATTGTGAGGTTGCATAGGGTTCCCTTGTCCATCATCTCGAACATAGGAGCTTAATTCACCTCTCAATTCTGGAGATCCTTTCAGAAAGGATTGGGAATGAAAGTACATCTGAGCATAACTTTTCACCCTTAGACGGATAGAAAAGCATAGCACACTATTCAGACTTTAGAGGATATGTTGAGAGTGTGTGTGATCAACTTCAAGGGAAATTAGAATGATCACCTATCGTTGATTAAGTTCGCTTGCAATAATAGCTACCATGCCAGCATTCAGATGGCCCCTTATGAGACATTATATGGGAGGCGATGTAGATCATCGATTGGGTGGGTCGAGGTTGGTGAAGCTGATTTGATTAGACCTGATCTCGTATACTAGTCTATGGAGAAGGTGAAAGTCATCAGAGAAATGTTGAAGGCAGCCCAGAGTCGCCAGAAGTCATATACGAACCTGAGAAGAAGAGACTTGAAATTTGAGGTGGATGATTAGGTGTACTTGAAGGTGTCACCCATGAAAGGTGTCATGAGGTTCGAGAAGAAAGAAAAGTTGATTCCCCATTATATCGGACTGTATCAGATTATAAAGATGATTGGGAAGGTTGCTTATGAGCTAGACTTGCCTTCCGAGCTAGACAGAGTTCACCCGGTTGTTCCATGTGTCAATGTTAAAGAAGTGTTTGGGGGATCCAGCTTTAGCAATTCCTTTGGAGAGTATGGGAGTGAAGGATAGCCTATCCAACGAAGAAATTCCAGTCCAGATCCTTGACCGGCAAGTTCGTAAGCTGAGAAATAAAGAGATAGCCTCCATTAAAGTCCTATGGAGGAATTAATTTATTGAGGAAGCCATGTGGAAAGCTGAGGAAGCGATGAAACTCAAAAACCCGTACTTATTCGTGCCAAATGATGATGAGGTTGAAGGTAAATGTTCTTATCCTTAACATTATTGAATGTCTCCTTTCATTGAGTTGATGCCTTATCTTATTCTATTCCCGAGTCTAAGACAAAGATCTATAGGTGATGGATAGTTGAGAGTTCAAGTATTCTCGAGTGAGGAATAAGATGAGTCATGGGGTTATTTGTGTTTTATTCGACTTTTACTCATCATTCGAGGACGAATGATCCCAAGTGGGAGATGATGTAACACCCCGTGAAATTACCTAAATGCCTCTAAAATATATTATACGCATAACTCATCTTATAAAGCTTCGATGGGAACTTTAATACCGAATTGCGATCAGCACAGAAAATTGAATCAGAAAATAGTCTCGACCCAATTTAAGAGCAATCGGGTCGAAAAATAATTTTTCAAAAATTTAGAAAAATAGTAGCAAATATGCGCCCCTGGCGTGATGCAGAGGGGGCGCGGAGAAGCATTTTATTTTTTAAAAAATGTTTGATAGGAATTTACATTTTACAAAAATGTGAAATTACACTGGTCCGCACCCCTAGCGCAACGCAGACCAGTGTGCAATTTTTTTTAAAATTTTCTTTTATTACAAGAAGGGCATTTTGGGTATTTACAACCTATCTCTAATTTCTAAAATGTGTCTTAAAGGTTGTGTATTATGACTAAGGGTTTCAAAAACTCATCTTTTTCATAAGTTAAACATATGTTCTGAGAGAGGAGAAGAAGAGAAATAAGAGGGTTTCCAAGCTCAGGGCTTGATTCTTGAAAGAAGTGTGGATTTTCCCCAAATCCCAGGTATGTAAAGGCTACCCAGAACATGGAATTGTTCTTCCATGTTCCCCAATGTATAGATTAAGTTGTAAAGTGCTAGTTGATAGGTCTTGAGTTGAAGTTCTTGAATATTTTCTTGAAATTTATCTTTAAATCTTATAATATATGTTAAATTAATGATCATCATGTTTTAATGAACTATTTACATGTCTTACTATATGATTATACAATAACCCTATATGTATTCTCTATTAAAGACTTCAAGAACGAACTTAGGAGTAATGTCTAGAGCCTTAATGGTTTGAATGTGATGATTGATGGAGTATGAGTCTTGAGTTGAGTACTGTGATGTTTGAAATAGATGAAGCTAGCATTTCTTGAGGTTAGAGTAAGATTGAGATAGAGTTTGATAGGAAGAATTTACTTCTTGAGTCGATAGAATGATAGATGAGATGCGTTCCCTGCCTGAGCGGGGGGTTGATTGTATAACCAGCCTAACATTGATAGACTTATGAGCATACTGAGTTATGAGAGGAGTATTAGCACCAAAATAGGTAAGAGTGAGTTTCATTCGCACTCATTAACTATGTGGCTAGTGTAGGAGAGGATTGGACCGCAAAATCAGAGGTTTCCTGTACCCGCCAGAGGGCTTGACAAACTTTTTTTGGGATCCTCGACAGACTCATCCTGTATCCCGACAAGGTACTGGACGGATATGGTAGTGACATCTCTTCGTTGTATCATTACCGAGCTCATAGGTGGTGGTTGTTGGTTATAGAAACTCCCAGATAGGTTCCTTGTTGATAGTACTCTGAGGTGATGTGATCGTGTGCTGTCTTGATGGATAGGGAGGTGATAGAGTCTTGTCTTTTACTATGAGCTGAGGATGAGTAATTGATGACCTAATGTTATATATATAATGTTTACTTTAGCTCGTTTTACATACAGTACATTCCACGTACTAATGCCCCTTTGGCTGCATCATTTTATGATGCATATTTTGTAGACAGAGGACTTCAGCAGCTCAATCGTTGAGGTTCAGAGCTCTTGATTTCAGTTCGTCTTGACCAAGAAGCATAGGAGCCTCAAACTAGGGCTCTCTGCAGCATTATCAAGGCGAATGGACTTCGTGGTGAGTCCTCCCCTACATTTGGAGAATAGTTATTTCTTTATCTTTATTTCAGTATTTCTTTGATTGTGATAGTCATGGCCTATCATGGTACCTTCCTAGATGATAGTTATAGAGGCTTCATAGACATAGACAGTTGATTGTTGGTGTCGGGACTATTTATTTTCCCATTTCTTTTTTGAGATACTAGTTTCGCACCTTCTATGATGGTGATTGTGATAGCCCACAGATAGTTTAATAGTTTATTTAATCTTCTGCTTATTAGTTGATTGAATAAATGTAATGAGACTAAGTGGTCCACTTGGGGACTAATAATAGTCTCCGGGTGCCAGTTACGTCTAGGGTACCCTCCCGGGGTGTGACAAAATGCATGACATAATCTAGTGTCTAGATTGCAAGTCAAATAATCTCTATGCTTACCATGTTGCATCACTCCACTTAATAATTAGAGTATGCTTTAATATACCGTAGAATTTAGATCCTCATAATCTTTTACAATATTGTGCTATCGTATCAAAGATATCATCGACAAAAATATCACTTTTTGTCAGTTTGCAATGCGACATAACTTGTTGAGATCTCATCACTTCATTATTTTTAGGTAGCTACCTCTCTTATGAAGTTTCATGAAGTATTTTGTCATAAGCTCTTCAAGAGCATATTGCTTTTTAATTATGACCATTCGGATCATTTGCTTCTTTTCTTTTCAAGAATTATCTTATTTGGGATCAATTGCATGTGTCAAGCATGTCACAAACTGTGTCCTTCAGGGACATTAAATAAGAGCATTTCAACTCTTAGTTTCTTACTATCTACCTCTTATGTTAGACACACTACATATATTCCTATCTAGGAGAATTCATCTTTATGCATAATGGTATATTTATTAATTGTATATCGCATATCAAAATTATTAGATGAAAATTATATGATCCTTGACCATCTACCAATTCAGGGAGATATTGATCATAATATATTGGATTGAAGCATATCTTTATATGCAATTTATCATATTCCAGACCATGAAACTTTGTTCTCATAAGCAATGATTGACCATTTATCTAAGTCATTTAGTATCAATCAACTTGAATATTTATTAATATTATCAAGATGGATTGCCTTGATTACGTATTCTGAAAGTTGTGCTCTTAACTCAATTATCTTGCATAAACAATTTTATGAATGTCAAACTCCTGGTTGACGATTAATGCACATGTGATTATTTTATAGATGCATCCATTTAAAATATCATATGACGGTGAACGGGCCCATATTCACCTTTTATACTTTCAAAATTTAGGGGATTCAGTCTCAACATTAGTTGATCCAATCAATTTATCATGAGAACAAACAATCTTGAAGAATCTTTTATTTCTTCAATATATGTCTAATGAGTAAACTTCAAGTTTACCATGACATGTGCCTTTTGCTATCGTAAATTTTTGATTTACTAGTACATGAATAAATTTCAGATTTTTTGTTCGGGGAGTAAATTTCAACTTTATTTCTTCTCAACTACTCTACCTCTCCTAGAGGTGATCCTTAATCCTTTTTTAAATCTGTAAATGCATCTGACATTTGGTTTGCAATTCTAGCATTTGAATAATCTTTTGTCTTCTTACTTACAAATAGAAGCACATGGATCAAGATGAGACAATGATGAAGTTTTTCACAAAATTTCTCTTTTGATATCATCATCTTCTCCCCCTAATTTTGAAGCACGTGGATCAAGATGAGACAATGATGAATTTTTTCACAAAATTTCTCTTTTGATATCATCATCTTCTCCCCCTAATTTTGAAAAAAATGTCTCATCAAACTGACAATCTGTGAATCGAGCAGTAGATATATCTTCAGTTAATGGTTCAAGAAAGCGAATAATGGAGGGTGATTCAAACTCAACATATATTCCTAATCTTCTTTGGGATCCTATTTTTGTGCAACGGGGTGGTGCCACAGATACATATGCAGCACATCTAAAACTTCTTAGATGAGATATATTTGGTTCTTGACCCAAAACCAGTTGCAATGGAGAATGCTTATGATAATTTATCGGTCTAAGACGAATAGGTGTTGCAGCATACAAAATTGCATGTCCTCATACAGAAGTGGGCAGTCTAATTTTTATAAGCAATGGTCTTGCTATCAATTACAAGCGTTTAATTAATAACTTAGCAAAGTCATTTTGAGTATGGACATGAGCAACACGATGTTCAACTCTTATCGCTATGGATAAACAATAGTCGTTAAATGCTTGGGATGAAAACTCTGCAGCATTATCAAGGCGAATGGACTTAATCTGATTATCAGAAAAATTGTGCTCGTAATCATATTATTTGTGTCAATAATTTTACAAATGCCAAATTTATGAGATGACAATAGGCACACATGAGACCATCTAGATGAAGCATCTATTAGGACCATAAAATATTTAAATGTCCCACTAGGTGGAAGGGACGAAGCTACATTCACCCAAGAGTGGTCAGATGAATACCCTTTGTCGCAAATTATTTTTGAATATGTAGGTTAGATATAAATATTTTGATATATATTAATTATTGAACAACCTTGATACAAAAAATCACCCACTCATGTTCTAAAAGTATGAGCATCCTTGACAAAAATGCTAGCTCTGCCACTGCCAGGTAGGTAAATAGCTCCACAAATATCCCCATGTATATGTCCCAAAAATGCAAACTTTCGTTGGTGATGGTCTCACAATCAATTTGCCTTGGTAACAAGTAGTACACGAAGATTCACCATTTAAAAGAATTTTTAGGTTCTTTAATGGGTGTCCATTTGAATTTTCTTTAATTTAAATCATTATCAAAAATTTTTATTCTTCATTAATGGAACACAATCACCTTAGCATATCAATTTATGATAGCTTAGTACCTCATTCCATGTTTAGGGGCATTATTCAATCACTTATCTTCTTTCAGACATTATGCACTGCTACCACTTCACTTTAGAGAATTGAGCATTTTAATGAAACATATTTAATGACTTTTCACCAAATACACATTATTTTGCTTTGGTCATTATTATATTTAAGTGTTT